>CAJUYH010002555.1:0-39278 GCA_910591685.1 Galerucella tenella
ATGAAAAAATTAAGATTTATTGAACTTTTTAGAAGCAAATAACTCGATAACCGATTGAGTTACACGAATCAAAGAAGAGTAACTTTTTTTTGTAGAATTCAACGCTTTTCAATATTAAAAATAGATGATTGGCTTATACCTGTTTGCAGACTTAATCGGCATCTGGATTCTCCGTAACACAAATTAGATTTTAAATTTTTAATATTTTTTTATTATTTTAGTTGTAAGTTTAGCCCAAAAAAAGTTTACTTTGATTTAATTAACACAAACAAGTGTCACTAGCGCCCTCTATTAGCAATGTTAAATTAGAGTACAAATTATAGTTTCTCATGCTAAAACACGTAAAATTGCCAATTTTCAAAGAGAAATTGAGAGAACATAAAAAATTATTGCGAAAATTAAATTTTAATTTAAACTTTGAACACCCCGTATCTCGGAAACTAGCAATATTTACATAAGGCATGTTGAGCAGAATCATCATATTTTGAGGTCCAGAATCTACAGTTCAGAGATTGGACATTCTTAATGAATAACCCTGTATATATGGTTTATATATTCATAACTTCCAATATTTTAAATAAATATATTCAAAATATTGGGTGAGCATATGAAAACTCCATCGGAATTCTAGCAAAGAACTGGTGAAGCAGTTCCCAGACTTTTTCAGAAGCTGTTAATAATTGATAACAGTAATAATCTGTAGACTGTACTTTTCATAATAGGCATGACGACAGTATCAAAAAATCGTCGATATAATGGTTTTAGGGGAAAGTTCATATCAAAAAAATTGAAAACACTGCTTTAGTTTTATTTGAAAAATTCAGATTATTAACATTTCCAATAAAATAAAACATAAAAATACTGCAATCGGCCATTTTGACTGAAACACCAATCACAGCGCATGACGTCACGCTTAGGTAAACACCGCTGTCAGTCAATACTCAATACACTCATTTTCTGTGTTTTGTTGTTGTGAATACTACCGATTACGCATTTGGATTGATCTTTTATTATTTTACGTGTGATTTATCGTCTCCACTCTACTATAACAATGAAACCAAGCTTTGTTAAGGCAAATAGCTCAAAGTTGCCCAAGATTGATATAATGATGTTGGGCGATTTCCTCGCAACAAATCAAGAATTTTGCTCGTCTGAGTTTAGAAACGTGAAAACTTCCTTGTAAGTGAATTTTCTATTTATCTTCACCCTAGATACAACCAACTTGGATATAATCAAACTAGTTTTAAATTCATGCGAGTTTATTTAACTTTCATAAGTTGGCATATAAATTTATGGGGCATACATCCCGGTTTCATACGTACTTGTGATACTGACCCCATCACATGATACTGCATATAATTTTCCATATCATCTGACAACTGCAAAAAGAAAAGTAAGCCATTGAAATTGATAATAAGAATTATAGACAAGACCAAAACAAACATAACCTCAATAAATTAGATATTTCATAGCCTCAATATTTCAACTATTTCACGTCAAACAAACGTTTTAAGTTTGAGAAATATAAATATAATAGGATAACATACTCACAAGTGGTCTTCACAGAAATAAAGTGGCCAATTCGTGACTACGTCGTTCGGGTTTCGCCTTGCGAGCTTCAACCACTCATCTCTTATCTATCATTTTCTTGTTTGGAACATGTACAAACACTTTATTGGGTGTTCTTATTGATGTGTTTTTACACTGCGGTACTGCACACCACTTATAAACTTTGGAATTCATTTTTATGACACGAATTTATTCAATGTTTTGTTTACTTTCTTCGCTACGAATAGACACAATGACATGTTTACCTAGGCGTGACGTCAGAGCCGACGCCATGACACCTGCGAGCTGTTTTCGCGCACTATTTAAAGAATATCAGTAAAATGGCTTCAAACTTCGTTAAACTTAAGTTTATTACCGAAATAAAGGTTTTTTCGTAAATAGTGAATGTGTACCCACATGACGGAAGAGTATTTCAAAATCTATCGTCACGCCTATTTATTTATCACTCCTAATAAGAAGATTATTCCATGTATGTGTGTACTTAAGATCCCAGCTTTTATTCTCAGATTAGGTGGCAGATACTCACCAGTTAATTTTTATTGCAAAGTTAATAGGTCGGTATTTTTACGATCAGATGAGGAACTGGTTTATCTCTGAAGGATTCTACAGTACCTAATGAATTTAAAACAAAATCAATCGCAAATGTGTAAAGACGTGTTCGTCTTTCAAATAAGACGTAAAACCGATTTCCCGAGTCCATGGATGTTCAGCTCGATAAAGATCCCCATCACTGGCTGGAACACTAGTAAGCTAGGCTAAATTTCCGGTTATGGGTAGTATGCTCCTGGCATCGTTGATGACCCTCAGTCGCAGAATTACACCGACGCTTAATAATACAAAAATGAAGATTCAATTTATGTCTGAGCTTCATGTTAAAGTGGGAGAATCGGCTCTTAATGTTCATTATTTTTGTTCCAATGAACATTAATGAAGTTAAATAATAATAATAATAATCTTTATTCAATAAATAACAATACAAAGGAGTATCTCACAGTAAAATATGATGAATAAAGGTAATGAGCGATAAGTGCTGTTCCACTTGTTTCGCGTAAATATAAAAAGGTTAATAAAATTATTACATACAATACATACATCACATAAAAGTGTACTTATAAATATTTCCTAAAAATACAAATGATAATATAATATATAATATACTTATAAATAATAAATAATAAATTTATAAATAATAACCGAATAACAACCGAAATAAAAAGAAATACACAACAATACAGAATAATAAGAAGTTTCTCCTTGTTTATGCAAGCAGTACACTGTAACCTATTAAGATCATGATTTGTTCAGATCACATATATGCATCAAAATGGCGATGAATTAATTGTCTTGGATTCTCATGAATGAATACTTTCAGTGCATTTTTGAATTGAGGTGGATATATAGATGTTTTTATTCGTTCAGGTAAACTATTATAAAATTTTGGTGCCAAGTAATTGAAGGAACGTTGTGTTACTGTTTTCATCATATAGGGAACTAGGTGTTGATTTCGATTTCTTGTATTGTATGGATGGTTAGCTAGTAATGCTGTTTGTTTTTTGGTGTGATATTTTATAAGAGTGTGAAAGAAGTATAATTGTCTGATGTCCATAATATTTGTTTCTAGCTACAGTTGATTAGAGTTGTACTGTCGATCTTTAGAAAAAATGAGTTTTAGAAATCGTTTCTGACATATTTCTAAAAGGTGTATGTATGTTTTCGCTGCAGCTCCCCATCCCAGTATTCCATAGCGGATATGGCTTTCCACAAGTGCGTAGTATAGTGTTTTTAGGAGGTGGGTTGGGTTGGTATTGAAAACAATAATTAGTTATATTACCTTGAATCACTCACGATTTTATTACTCAAGCAGTAACTGAAAATTGCTGCAAGATTTCTGGAAATTATGATAATATTTCTGTATAGTTATCAAATTTCTTTATGTCTTTAAATATCATGAACTGCTTCTCAAAGTCCAAGCGGTTTGAAATTTTTTCAAGTAAATACATTTTCCTTTGATAACTAATTATCATTGCAAGTGAGTTGAGTATTCAAAAGATAAATTTGCCAATGAAACCTCTGCATTTCGCGAAAAACCGCACATTTAATTCACATCGTTCAAAATCAATTACCAAAATGTTTCTGTGTAATTACCGTCATTACTAGTCTGCTACTAATAATGATGAACTTGTTGATAATGAGACAGCAAAGACTTATTGTATTCATCACTTATTAAGCATGATTGCTAATGTTCTGTGTGTACATCACTATTTCATAATAAGCAAAAGGAATTGAAGCGTGAACAGGAAATGAAGCTTGGTTCATTGATCGCGCGTTGTGAGACAGTTGCGAGTGCCACGGAGCGCGCACACCATGTACATTTATAGGTTAAAAGACACTTGAGACTACAGAGTCAATAAAGAGAATCATTAATAACACCTTTTCAACAGAAATAATGGGATACAACATTTAATCTGTCATTGCGTTTCAACCACATTGAAGGGGTTCAGTGTCGATGTGTTGATTCGTTAGTTATTTTCAACTCAGTTATATAAATAGGAGTTACTTACTAACTAAGGGTGTGTTGGACATTATGAATGGTGAATAACCTTTTTTTATTGAAATAAAATTAACAAGGGTTCGGGGAGACGCTATGTAATCAATTAGCACATCTTTGGAAACATTTGTAATTTGAGAGTGTATAAAATGAGATATTTCTTTATTGTGTGAAAATTGAGAATTTTTGTTTGTATCTTCGATAACACTGCATTTTGTTTGTTTTTCTGCCAATAGCAAAAATGTATCTAATTTTTGAATAGATTTGAGGCTGAGACAAAATTTTGTAAAATTTCTTTTGGCGAACTAGATGTTTTGTAGCTCGTCCAAAATTTTGTGAATTATTCCTGCATTATGTTTGTCGTAAGTCCAGTGATTGAACCATCGTAGGCGATAAAAACAATAACTTATTAATTCAAAAACTCCATAGGATTGTACCTTGATGTTGTGTGCGCTAGAAGAGTCACTCGAGAAAGATGATGGCATGAAAGTCCTCTCAGGGTACGACTCCATGCTTGTGCTGCAGTAGGTATGCCAGATAATTGTTGGACTATAAGAAGCTTTAGGGCGCCACTACCTTTCAAACATCAACGAAAGAACAGAAATTAATTTGAATAACACCATGTAAAGTTCAAGTGGAGGAACTATTTATTTGGAAAAGTTGAACACTTACGTTAACCAAGCTACGATAAAGCTACTGTGTTAGCGAAACGCGTCACTTTATGTTTAAATACAATGTAGATTTAACAAAATGAAATTGTTTGATTTCATAACTTACTATGGATCTACATCAAGTAAAGCCTCATCTATTCAACATTACATTTATTAGTTATGGTGCCAAAAAACTTGCAATTCGTGGCTGCCATTCAAGTGATGGATGAATGATTGAAAAACACAACAAAACTTCGATATCTATGGAGAAAAGTTTACTGTCGCTTCTTTTTTATAACTTCGTTGTCACAGATCAGTACATTTTCTTTGGGTGTAAAATTTAATTCAGAATCTGGTGAAGTGTAACTTTCAAATATATAAATAATAAAAAATTTATATTAAAGCACCATACTCATTGTAATTTCTTATTATCATTTACTGAAATTCTTTCTATTGTAAACTGATATTATAAATATATAATCTATTATTATTGTATTGGTTTTTAGACTCACCCTATCCTACATATAAAAACATACTTACACATATAATTTCGATAACAATATAGAAAATAAGAATCATCTGGTTCAGCAATAGCTGATTATTTTTAATAATGGATGGTACCTACTCCAAAAACAAAAGCTAAAACTTATATTTATATATTTTCCAAAATATTTGTTAAGTTGTTGAATTAACTTGAACAATTCATAAATTGAGTTGAACAATTAAAACTTTGTCGAAACAAGTCAAAAAAATAAAGAATTATTATTTGATATTCTTTGGTTTCACTTTTTTGCGTGTATTTAACATTTAATTTACATTTTTTGAACCATTTTCTAAGTGTAACTTGATCCGTTATCTGTTAACGTCAGTTTGAAGGTCACGAAATTTTGCCCCCAAAACATCTAAGGATTTAGACGGCTTTCGTTTCTTGTTTGGCTGGTGTATTCTGTGCTACAAACACAATTGTATTGACAGTTACAGATGAAAGGTAAGTCTTGTCTTGAAGACATGAAAAGGAAGACGAGCGAAAATTGAAGAAGGATTAGCGATATGAATTTAAAAGTGGAAACAGGTCGATAGACATTACAGGGTCTACATCCCGAACCAGATTTTCTCTTCCTCTGTAACCACCGCCAAATGCAAGTGTTCAAATTCAGGGATGTCTTTGTACCAAAACGAACGGAAACTTATTTCAAGCTTATACCAGACAGTTTCTTTTTCATTGCACTTAGACCTTTAAAAATTTGCTAACTACAATCTTTGTTCCCTTATCCACGAAATATTATCAAACTTTTCAACGGTTTTCTGTTTTAAAAGGTCAGTGGTAACTTAAGCTCAGAAGTAGAGAGTGTTGTCGAGAAGGACTTGAATACGGGAATGCCGAGAAGCTCTTAAGTTCTTTCCATTTGTAGAAAGTTTGTTCAGAAAATAAACTTCAGTTTTCCTGATTTTTTATATTATGACGTTCTGGTTTCAAAATTGTTTTTAAGTATGCTCCTGCAGTAATCTTCAAATACGTTTTACGTTAAGAATATTTTAGTGTATAAAACACCATTTAATAAGGTTTACATTGTGAAAGCCATGATCAAAAAAATATTCAGGTCTCTATCAAAAATACAAATCAACTATTTAAAAAAGTAAGCTGTAAGCTGTATAAGTAATTCTCTACTTTGAAATCACTACACAATAACTTACTAAAAATCATACTTATTATTTCCAATCATGGAGAGAGATTTGGAGAGTTGTGTGCATTACATGAAAAGAGAACCAAGAATTAAATTCATTGAAATTGTTTATTATTAAATAATTCAATGTAACTATTTTCATTTTAAAAACAATGCAGTTATTTATTGTTTAATAGTTGTCGTAATAGTAAATGGACACGTAAGATCATGAACGTGACAGTTAGAGGTCAGTTGGAGGCCATATACTGTCACGTGTAAGTATAGTTGACCTAGGGCACATGTATATATGTTTATATACTATTTGTCATGTTTTTATACTATGCTTGTGTAGTGAAGACTGAACCTTTTCAGTTGAATAAGAAAATTATACACGGGCGCATCCTGTATGGAAGTTTAATTCAAACAAAAATTGTTTTTGAAATTTCATGGGTAAATTTAGATATAGTAAAAACCAAATAAAGTTGCGTTTACATAACCAAGGTCGTATTTCAATGGCATGTGTGGCTACATTTCTATCGAGAAGTGCATATACTTAAATTTGTTAATTAATCAGTTCTAAATATAACCCAATCAATGAAAAAACTTTTGTACCAAAATAATGTATAAGCAATATAGCTTTATTGGGTTTAGACGTCCCTCGATGTGAAAATTTGTGTTTAAATCTTCATAAAGAAGCTTGCAATTATTGGCGGTAAAATAGTCACTGCCAGAAATAATGTCATGTTGCCGCGTTGTTTGTGACTTTTCTACTCGTGTAGTGTCATCGATTTTTGAGGTTATAGTTACGTGCTTTATAAAATTTTCTTGTGACAAATATTTATAATCAAAACTGTTTTTTTTCAAAACAACAAAGCATTTTCTTCTGTGATTGTTAAAATGTCCAAACAGCTGAATAGCCGATGCAAAGAACTTGTGGCTTCATTAGTAAATTATTTTGAACAAGAAAGGAGTAATAATGGTCCTTTGTTGCCCTTAAATGCTGTACAAAAGGTAGGTAATACGTGAATAAAATATCCTTACTTTACTTTACGAAAATTTCTATTATTTTAGCGTGTAGCTGCTGCTTTAAAAATCAGTGTAAGAACAGTAAGCAAAATTTGTCAAACAAAGAAAAAAGGTGAAGAGTTTGAGTCACCACAGAAAAAACGTTGCGCTCATAAACGAGTAACAAATACAGAAACTTTAAATACAAGCTCTATTCGTGATACCATTTACAACATGTACCAGAGAAGTTAGTATAATTACGACAATTGTATATTTAATTTTTATTTCTGTATGATTTTAAAACAGCACATAACGAATCAATCATTGTGGTCCCAACTGAAAGAAAAATAATTATTTAATGGTAGTACCACTTCTTTAAATAGATTGCTCAAAGAACTTGGGTTTAAGTGGATGAACTTATGGATGGACTTATGGAATTACCTAATGTTGTTTTCAAAAGAGTAGAATTCTTAAGATATTATAAAGAAGCAAAGAACGAAGGTATATACCAATTTGTGTTCATCGATGAAACCTGGATATTTCAAAATGGCATCATAGGACATTGATGGCAAAATGAAAACATCAAGAGTGTTAAAACCACTAAAACGGATGGCAAAAGGATTGTTGTATTGCAAAACATAAGTGGTTACTTAAACATTATTTAAATAATATTATTGCCTAGTTTCACTTCACAATATGTTGATTTGTTTAATATTACTTTTTGTCTTTGAAAATGAGTTCAGTATTAAACATATTTTATTTTATCGCTTGTATTTTTATTATATTTATTTATTAAAACATTTGGTAACTCAGTAACAACCTTACCACTTTTATTCTAGAATTCCTCACTTTGTGAAATCTATTCTTAAATTTAATTAACAAAAAACGTAAATGAAAAAACTTCACACTATATTAAACGAAAACTATCAAACTATCGATAATTTTGTAGTTTTCATTTATAATATTGTGAAATTTTCTACATTCACGTTTTTTGTTGACTTCAGTTATTTCCATATTTCGTGAACAATCTGACAACGCTGCAAATGTTCACAATGATGACGTAAACGCAACTTTATTTGGTTTTTACTATACGTATTTATTATATAATTCAACGGTGCTGGGAATGAATATGATAATGGGATTAAAAGAGAAAAATAATCCTTTATTTTCAATATAAATATTTATAAATTTTACCATAACAAAACAGAAATGTTTGTTTTAGGATATGAACAAAATGCCCTCCATTAAAATACTCATGTTTTACAAAATCAGAGTGGCCGTTTATATGTTGCGTAGATTTTTTTATTCCATACATATTTTAAATACATGTTTATCTACCTACTTCAAAAATAAAATAAATCAAAGGTTTTGTTATGTGTATCAATATCGTTTATTAGTTCTGATATTTAAAATTCATATTTCAATTACAAAACGCTCAAGCCCTTTTTACACATTATTAATATTGTTGTTTTAAAACTGAGCTTACATTTCAAAAACATTGAATGAATAATCTCACACGTATTCAGGAATTCACAAATTAAATACACTGTCAGTGCTTTTCATATTAACAGATTACATGGAAGCATTTTCCTTTTGCTTTACACGTACACTTCATTAACTAAATAACTTCTTTGCTTGTGTTTTCTGATCTAGTTTCATCACACTTGGCAAACTTGGTCGCCATCCTGTTAATAGTTTTGTGTTAGGTATGACTACTTTTGAAAATTAATGCAGATGGATGCCGCGGGAAAAAATTTGCATATGAGAACAGGATTTTGCATTTTTTATATACGCTGTGTTATTCGAAAGTGGAATGAAAATGAAGTTCGACTTTTTCAAATGAAACTATCAATTTTTTTATTAATCGAGAGAAAATTTAAGGATATTATAAGTGCATTTAAACTTATTTTCCAAATCTGTTATTATTTTTTATGCACGCTATTTGGTGAAAAAGTTAGCTCGCGTTTGACAATTTTGTACAGGAATCACTATGTCGCATTTTATAAATAACACAGTGCATTCACATCATAGCTGTATCGTTGGACAAGTGTCTGGATTGAAAATGTCGCAGTGTATCCAGTTTTTCAATGGTATTGTATTGGTAAAATATCGACAATCAGAAAAGGAGGATAGTTGTCATTAGAACAAAGCCCCAATAGCAAGTCGTCTAGCAAAAATTCCTCTGCAAGTTCAAAGAACTGCTACCTATTGGTACCCTTTGATTTGTTTGCCGTTAGTAACTGCAGAGTTGATTCTTAACCAAGACAATTCAATCTCTCACACTCAAGTTTATTTTGAATGTACCAGCGAGTCGAATAACTGCTTAAAAAATTGCTTCTGAATGATGCAAAAATGCATTCCTCTTCGTGAATAATACTTTGAAAAATTTAAAGTTGTTTATTGTTTTTTCCTTCTGTATGCAAAATATAGACGACAAGCCTCGTAGTGGATCCTACAATCCTCGTTGCCCAGTTCCCATTGAAAGTTCCAATGAAAGACGACGATTTATGAGTCTTGCGTACGCTACCAAAAACAATCACAATATAGCGGATATTTCCTCACCACTGATGCATTACAAAACCAACCAACCTTTCAATTCAAGAGTTAATCAAATTTCAAGATTCATAAACATATCATAACATCTCTCAATCACAAATTCAACATAGCTTTACTCCTCCATGGAGAACTTCCAGAACTCAACCCCCATTTATTGACCTACAACAAAACTGAAACCAATCCAAAAATTATTATCAACGCCTTCCGTAGTACTATTACTCACTAGGTATCCTGAGCACGTTTCTAAACAGGTGGCTAAAATAATTGCAGCACCACTAGCTGATGTAATCAATAAGTGTATTCAACAGGGAATTTTTCCCGCAGCTTTCAAAGAAACAGTTGTATTTCCCATATATGAAAGTGGCGACAGAGAAGAAACTATCAACCACAGACCAATCTCAGTTATAATAAACTTTTCGAAGATATTCGAAAATATATTGAAAAAACAGTTGGTATCATTTCTCGATAAATATGGAATCATCTTAGATAAACAACATGGTTTCAGAAACGGTGTTTCCACCCAAGACGCCATCCTGAAATTAACTTCAGAAATGTATTCAGCACTAGACAAAAGCCAGCCTGCCCTCTGTGCCTTCCTTGACTTGTCAAAAGCATTCGACACTGTCAGTCACAACCTACTTATTGAATCGCTTGACAATTCTGGCATCAGGGGAAAAGCTCTAGACTTGTTCAGAAGCTATCTTTCGAATAGACCGCAAAAAGTTAAACTGAAAAATGTCTATAGCGAATTCGAAACACTAGAGTATGGATCCTGTTCAATGATTATTTAAATGATTCATTTGATGTCAACACCAAAGGCAAAATAATAACATATGCAGATGATACAGCAATCTTCTACTCAGCTCAAAAATGAAACTCTTTAAAAGAACTGGTGGAAAAAGACATTAAGATGATCAAGTCATGGTTTCAGAGTCGATTGCTGACCATAAACCCTAGTAAAACGTTATTTCTTCCACTTTCCACTAATAAGTCTACTTTACCCTTTACCCTACAAATTTCTGATGATTTCTCAATAGAGTCCACACTGGAATTCAAGTACCTTGGTGTGATAATTGACAGCCATCTCAAGTGGAATAAGCATGTGGCACATGTTATCAAAAAACTATACTTCTTAATTTACAGACTGAAACACCTTAGATATATTCTAAATAAAACTCATCTGAAAACAGTATATCATGCATTGGTAGAGTCGCATATAACATATGACATAGTTGCTTGGGGAGCAGTCGGAAAAACTATTCTCCATAATATAATGATAGTTCAGAAAAAACTCATCAAAACCCTATTTTGTAAATCAAGCCGATTCTCTTCAGATCTTCTTTACTCTGAAACTTGGATCTTCGACCCATGACAGCTATTTTTCCTGCACCTGAATGTCGAACAGCATAAAACTAAATCCACTCTAATAATAAATGAACACCAATATGATACAAGACTGAAACATACCACTCACTCACCTCCACCAGATTCGAAATCTATTGGGCAGAAGAATTTTAAATTTTTAGGCCCGAAACTTTACGGCCGCCTTCACCAACACATCTCAGAATTAAATAATATCTACCAATTCAAAAATAAATTGAAAGACTATATCAAATCAACTTCGCGAATTAACATACATGAACAAATAAAATGCCCCTTCTTGATATAGTAACTACTTCAGTTGGAGAAAAGTGTTGTTTTATTCAATGAATATATGATATACTTATTCTTTTCTAAGGTATATTGTTTTGTGTGTTTTTGTGTGGATGTGTTGTTCGTTTGGATGTCTGTGTGTGTATATTTCTTACTATAAGTGATAGTGATATTTCAAGAAACTTGTGCTCTTACCATGTTCTTTCACCTCTCATTTTTTATAATTACCATTAATTTTTTATAACCGATATGTACTTTTCATTTTAAATTAATTATGTATAGTATCTATATTTATTACCCTAAGTATATCTTTTCAACCTATTCAAGAATTAAATTTCTTAAAGGTTTACCCATTTTATTGTAGATGTTTTAGGTTATTTTATGTATTTATTTTGTAACAGATTTTCTGTGCAATTAATTATTATTATTATTATTATTATTCACACAGACGCATCAAAAACAGACTGGAATTGGATCTGCCATTATTGCGCCCAACATATGCTTAGAATACAAACTACCACCAGAATCAACAGTTCTGACAGGAGAGCCTTATGCAATATATAGGGCACTGAGTTTCATCAAAACAGATTGTAGAAGGTGGTTGCTGATTCCTTGAACTCATTACACATAATATCTGAACTATACAATCATCATCCTATTGTCATTATGATCAAAACAGAATTATATTAATTGGAGAATAAAAGTATCGTTTTCACATGGGTTCCTTAACATCTAGGATTGGTGGGTAACGATAAATCGGCAATAGAAGCAGCAAATGATAATAGATTAACTCCACATTTCAATCAATTACCAATAAACCTGAGAATCACCTACAAACACAAAATTTCGGAAAATTGGAGTGATAGCCTGAAGCAATCTCGAGAAATCAAATCTTTGTTTTGATCATGGCAAAATCATGCCCTCAATCGGTTCATGGAAGTTGTACTGACTAGATTACGTCTAGGACATAGCCATCAATATCTACTGTCAAAGGAGTGTCAACCGTATTGTGAAGTATGTGAGCATCTCATCACAATAAAACATATTTTGATTGAGTGTCCGCTATATAGTGTAGCAAGGTTACAGCATCGCCTACCGAACAATTTAAGTGCAGTGTTCAAGGAGTGCAGTGTCCAAAGTTCAGTACCAAATATGATTATTGTATTGCTTAACTAACCTATGTACAAAGTAATCATTCGCTGTTCCACTGCTAATAACCAATGTGGTTGATGCGGAAATGAAAATTTAAAAAAAAAATCCTCGTTGCGAGATTTTTTTCCACCTGAAAAAATTTTCTTCGCAGGTTCAAGCTTAATAAAAATCTTCAACGGAATATCCGGTGTATTCAAACAATTTTAATTTTTATAAAACTCCTGGCGTTGGATGTACAAAAATATCCTCATATATTTATGAAATTCCGTCATTACTTCATCGATATTCCTGGACCACTCTCGGAATATCCGGAGTGTCTCGAGTATCAATCTCCAAGCAATTTAGCTCAATCTTCTACGATTCACAATGAATAAATACCGCTTCCTTCCCCCTAATAAACTTCTGTTCCAATTTTCCGGACTCGCTTTACCACACCACACCGCACATCTAGATTATCTTCGAGCGAGCGGGGTGAACATTCTCATTTTTTCAGTAATAAAGCGTGTGAACTCCCTGGGTGTTATTCAGGACTGAATAAAACACTTAGGCGCTCGCAGAGGCCTATTTCCTACACCGCGATGCCTAATGGGAAATCTATATCCAACTGTGCATGGTCGGTTGCGTTTTGTAGCTTTTATTATAGCCCCGATTGAGAATTATTTTCTCGCTTATCGTCTCTTGGCTGAAGTATGGGATTTAGCAGATATTTGAACCGAAAGGGCTACTAATTAATGGAATTTGGATAATAATAGAAAATACAAACAATTATTTACTATAATCAAGGGAAACTATATATTGTATTATTTGAAAATGTGGCACAGATATTTCGAGAGAAGGTTTGCGTTAAATGTTGATTTTAATTTGACCGATTCTACGGTTGGTAAGTATTTAGGTGAGGTTAGGTTTGTAGTAGGTTTTTTGGGCCTCACATTGCAACTAGGAATTGATTTGATTGATTCTATCAAAAGAGCCGATTAGTTTGTTTGGTACAATTTTAGGTCTGAGAAAAAGGGAAAGAGAGAAAGGAAATAGTTTCCAGCACAAGAATGTCGAATTTGAATCGAGAATCGGAATAATTCTTACTTGCGATCTCCAATAGTTATTTGTTTTCTGAGCTAAATTGAGTGGTGGTTTTGCGAAGATGGGGGATCGAGAACACCAATTCAAATGGAAGTTGATACACAAGCACCTCCATATCAAGTGTTGGCTGACCAAGATAAGCAAGAAACACTCACCCAGATTATTGAAGTTGGTTAAGAGACATTTCATTACCGGCCTAGTTATTGGACACTGAGAAAATTCAGTAATCCTATGTGCAGCAAATGAACTGAGTGATGATAGTTTGACAAGCTTATCTGAAGCTACGGGGCCTCGGTAAGAGGCAAGGAAACATGGCGCATATCTGTCATAGACGTACAAATGGCGTACGGTACCTATTTTGCCATGTAAAACTGAAAATACAAAGGTCACTGACAACACCAAAGCCACTGGATGAATCAATATCAGTCAATTGAGGAAGTAAGAGGGAAGAACACGCACGCGCTTGCCAATAAGAAGTCAGCTGGTAAGGCATTTCGATAAAAAACACCAGTTATGTAATTTGGAGGGTGTGGTTATCATGGTTTTCGTACAACGCTGCCAGAGCTTGAAGAATCCCAGAACAAATTTGTAAAAGTGCTCATCTTTTAATATTCATTAATTGAAAAAATAATGTGAATAGAAAAAATCCAAGGAAACGAGCACATTAAAGAATTAACGTTCAAATCATATTGTTGATATTGTTAATAATAAAAAGTCCCTTTTCTAATTAATAGTGACTTGAAGCAGTTCTAAAAATCACCACTTATCCGTATACGTATCGCAATGCGCAGTGCAGAAGCGATACGTGGGCTTCGTTACGTTACGTGAAACGTATCAATCCATCACACGTACGTATCGCTTTTTTTTGTCTCGTGTTTCGCGTTTTTCAACGACCAAACGACCAAGAAACGCGAAAGGTCACTTCAAGAAAGACTATTTTTCAGTAGATATCAAGGTTATAGTACTCACTATTTCTCAGGTTGAAAATTAAAACACATGTGTATGGTTACGTTACAAACGCATTTGCTTTATACTTCTTTTTGATTAATCACGTATCTCCGTTACGTTACGTATAGGGATGAGAATGAGTGATCTATTTGGAAAACTGCTTTATGTCCCTATTATTACTACATACTTAGCACTTTAGATTTTTCATAGTTAAACGTGGCAATATCGAATGTTTTCGACTGCATTCCTTTCACGGCTTCAGATAAACTTGCCAAAGTATACTCACTCATATACTCTACTTCTGTCAGATCTTACTTTGGAGAGGAAATAATACGAACATTGCAACTGCTAAAAATCCTCTCAATCATCAAACTTACAAAGAACACACAAAGCTTTTGGGATGGAAGTAGATAATATGGGATTTGGAATAAAAATTTATTTCTACTGCTGTTGAGTTCAACCCAAACATTACATGGTTTTGCTAGTTGGCGATTTTAGAGTGCGAGTAATATAGATTTGCAATTAAATATGGACCTGCGTGAGAACAAGAACTACTTAATATGGAAAGACGGGCGATTCGGTAAAGAAGCAGACTATATGCAAAACCAGAGAAAATCGTTCATATGTTTGTATCGATTGCCGAAGCAGACATTTTGAAGATTTACCTATTGTTATTTTTGCAAAACATCCTAACTATTCCTACTCTGTACCACAATCAAAGACGAACACAGAAGAAGCACCTAACCAACTGTCTGTTAAGGCATAACAATATGTTACGTGGGATAGTTGTTTTGGGAGTCCGAAAAATGATGACTACGTTCATTTATATGGGGCATATTTTCCAGAAAAACTGATCTTAACATTTTTATCCTCTTTTACTTCCCCTTACCACGAAGTAATTAACTTCAAATTCATTTTCACTAATGTCTAATGGTAATACCAGCGCATTCCCTCATTTTATCATACAGTACCTACCACCTACAAATAACAATTTTATTTTAGAAAGTACCTGAACGCAATGTATTATTCATGGACTGGTGGGTGAAGGATTATCATTTCACTCCAGTTCGACATCAAAAAAATCTACGAATCAACAATCTTCCTCATCAGTGGACTTGGCGACAACTTCTCCATTTCCACCACCACCACTAGTGGAAAGGTATATAAACGGATATACAAACAATTCCTGTATCCTCGTAAACATTGAAATTCGCATAGCAGCAAATATATTTGAAGCAGCCCGTGAAACTCTTGAGCGTTATTAAAATCCAGAGAACAAAATGTTCACAGTTTAGAATTTAGCAGCAACTAATTATGAAGTTTGAGCGGTGTCACGCTGAGGGAGAAAAGGTAACATGCTGGGCTAATTGCAATTATAAAGCGAACTAAAATATTTCAACCTTCGTACAACAACTGCACAAAATCTCAGGGAGATGTTGTGAGTTGGTGTGAAAGTACGCACCGTCAGTTGAATATAAAACGAGAATGGTAATATCAGTAACTAGGTTGCTAACTTGGAAATCCAACAATATAACACGTATTCAAGATTCAGTTTGAGTATACTCATGGTATGCTGCTAGCTTGAGGATGCTATATATACACTGTGGGCCGAAATGGAGGAGTACATTTTTTAATTGGCAATTTTTGTTTTGTTTTTTAGGTGATTTATTTTTTTTGCAGGACTAATAACCTCAACATGACTGTGAATTTGGGAGAAAAAATAATGTACAGGGTCGGACTTATGAAAAAAGATATATAACCGTGCAATTGAGCTCGTTGCAAATGAAAACTGTCTCTGCTAACATTGTACTAATATGCATTTTCGGTAGATATGCTATTCAGTAAATAGGAAATTTTTCGAAATTACCGGATTCGCGAAATACCATTTTTTTATTAGATAACATTTTATCAAATAACACATTTATGAAAACAGTTTAGTAACTTGAAAACTCAGAGTAAAATATTATAACTATGGTAACCATTATTGTTTACCACTTCTTGAAGTCGTTTGCGTCATAAATTGATAACCCCATTTATTGCACCCTGTTCAAAATTGTTCGAATGGTATCAACAATATTAAAAATATGATTAAACGTTAATTTTATAATGTACTTGTTTCCTTGGATTTATTCTATTAACATTATTTTTTCAATTTATGAATATTTAAAGATGAACACTTTTCCAAATATGTTATGGGCTTTTTGAAGCTCTGGCAGCGTTGTACGAAAACCATAATGACCATACCCTCCGAATTACATAATTGGTGATTTGTATGGACCAGCTGACTTCTTATTGGCAAGCGCGTGCGTAAGATCTTCCCTCTCACTTCGTCAGTGGACTGATATTGATTTATCCAGTGGCGTTATTATTGTCAGTTACCTTTGTATTTTCAGTTTTACTTGGTAAAATAGGTTCCGTACGCCATTTGTACGTTTGACAGATAGACGCCATGTTTTTCCTCGCCTCTTACCGATCCCGTATAGCTTCAGATAAACTTGCCAAACTATATTTAAAGTACGCCTAAGCGTGTTTAAATCGAACTTTAAAAAACTCGTGTGTTTTAAAGTTACCGTGGCAACATCAACAACTCGAGTCTAAATCTATGGTCTAAATCATGTCTAAATGACAATTTTTTTATTATTGATCTGACAGGAGTAGTTTGTAACGTCAAAACTTTTATTCGAACAATATTTAACTATGTCAAATTTATAAATTAAAATGGAAAGTGCCGTTGGTATTGATTGAAATATTGATATTTCGATTTTTCAAATCTTAGGAAATGGTTTTTAAATTAATACTATTGACATTCACAGAACTCAATAAAGTGGAACTTCCATCAAAATACAAATTAGGTTATGATTTTCTCATTCCCATGACAACGCAACGCATATACATCACGAATTCAACCATTTGACATTTAGTTCTTCTTTCCATCTATGATTTCCATTTCTTGTTGTTGTAGTAGTTATAGACCAGTATTTATAATTTCAAAGTGAACCAATAAAAAAAATAGCGTAAAGTAATCGTGGATAACTGGTCTTTAAAACACTTGCTCTATTCCGAGCACTCAGGCTTCGCCGTCGTGCTCGAAAAATCGCGCGTGTTTCAAAGACCTTATTATCCACTTGTACTTTAATATACTAATATATTTCAGTTTAAATTTTTTTTACATTCATCTTACAGTTTCAAATGACGGGTACAGCTAGCGAAATTTAGCTTCAGTATCGAATACGCCATGCCTACTGATGCGCACCTGTCACATGTTTACTGCCACTTCCATTATTTGCCCAGATAGCTAGGATTGACTGGGCCCACCTTGGAGTTATACTTAGCCCAATGCAAAAATAATAAATAATATACCACTTTGTCGGTTGAAAATGATATAAAATGACTTTCCGTAAACTGATTACCTTTATGCAAAATTTATTACGCAGATGCACTGATTTTACTGAGAAAAAAATGTTTGTAATAACGCTAAGGTATCGATCCAAGGAAAAGTAATAGATGGAACTCTGGAGCTCACTCTGAATACAAAACGGAAAGACTCTTAGAGTTTGTAGTATTACTGAATCGAAAATCGACATCGGATGCATCTCTCAGTGCCAATAAAGATTTAGAAGTGGATTTGATTAAAACCAGATACGTCAATTTTAAGTCTGATTTAATGATAAGTAGCCCTCAAAATCGTGCCTTGCTATCTACATCACGTATTCAGACAGAAAAGGACTCGAAAATAAAGACCCAATCGTAAGATTTGAAAAAGTGAAAAATCGACAGACTTAGGAGAGTGAATTTATCCCAAATGCCCAAAATTTCTAAATACATGTAATACGAGATTATTTATATATTATGTTTAACTGTCACCTACACAATTTTGGAAACACAATCAGGATTAAGAGTCGAGTAGGTATGGTGTTATCGATAATCCGAACTTGACTAGAGCTCTTCATTAGATCATTTAACAAGTGCATGAAATAGTCCTAATAATTTATTCATTGAATCAATTAGAGGTAGTTACTTCGATTTATAACATTAATATGTAATACGCATATATACAGATGGTTCAAAAATTAAAGAAGGCTCAGGCTGTGGAGTTTACTCGAGAGCACTGAGCCTCAAGATTAAGTGGGGAATGGGAAACAATACCAGCGTGGTTCAAACAGAACTGGCTGGTATCTCAATTGCCACAAAAGAACTAACCAGAAGAGGAATCTCTGGCAAAACCATAATAATCTGCACTGATAGTAGACAAGCCCTATTAGCCTTGAACAGACAACGTGTTATATCGAGGCTAGTACTAGAGTGCCACCAAGATTTAGCTGACGTCTCGGCAGATAACAACATTATCCTGAGGTGGGTTAAAGGGCACGACAGGAGTAAAGGAAATCGCATTGCTGATTCCTTAGCCAGGGAAGCCGCTGGACTAAAAATTCTAGGACCCAGTGACACCTACGGCCTAACGACTTCGACAATTGCGGAACTAGCCAAACGTTACACCCATGCTCAATCCCTCAAGAGATGGGATGGAATCAAAGGATGCAGTTTTGCCAGGATCACCCTGGGCGACCCTCGGAAGCTGGCGCCGAAGAAATATTTGGCGATGACCAGGAAAAACCTACGTTTAACAGTAGGATTTCTGACTGGTCACTGTCAACTAAGTAAACACCTCCATACTATGGGGCTAGTGGACACATCTCTATGCAGGATGTGTGCACAGGAAGATGAAACTGTCAGGCATGTCTCATGTGAGTGTCCGGAGTTATCGTCAATAAGAGAGTGTGTGTTCGGTGAGTCTTGGCCTACACCCTGCTGATATAAAGGAGATGTCTCCCAGTGACCTGTCCACCTTCCTGAGAAGGACAGGATGGGCAATGACCTAGGAGGACAACTCCTCGGGAGGAGGATGTACAGTGGGTCACATGTGGCCTAAGTGCTGTGAGCCTACACACTCACCCTCCCTACTCTACAGATACAGAACATTAATATGGGAAGATTCCACAAAGTAAGGGTCCAAACAGTGAATTGAATTGAAGAAACAGTTGATTTTAATGAGTTGAATAGAACAGAAACTTGATTAGAATCGTGGTTATATCACTACTACGTAAGAAAAGATAACAACTGTTGAAGTTGACATAATATGAGATTATGTGAACCTTGAATTAACAACAAAACTTATCAACCAAGTATTATTTGAATTTACAAATTTTGTGAAATAAATTGGTACAATTTGCGTTCCTGAATTTGTAAAATATACATTTGAACGAATAAATTGTTGAATATATTTGAAGCGTACTATCCACATCTCATTAAATTCAATTTAAGCCTAAGTTCGCTCCTGTTTAACGTCTACTAATGCTGAAATCAGCTTCTGATACTTTGACTCATTTCCATTTAAAGAGGGTTGAAAGCTGCTCTTACTCCACCTTCACCTCTGACATGTGGGAAATTTAAAGTTGAACTTTTTTCCATTCGAGTAGACCTGATCCCTTTTTTCACCGAGGTAATTGATTCGAAGAGTTTTTGAAGATGTACGTGATGTGATAGCGACAAACTTTTTTCATAATGTTCCCAAGATGTCGTGACATTTGAATTTTCATTAGCAATAAAAACATACAGAAAATAAATTATTCTTGAAGGTGTTCAACCGTGGATAAGTATACGAATAGCAGAAGAATTTTTTTCTATTGTTGACTTTTGTGGAAATTTTTCCCTGTGTCTATAGCCTGTTGACTTTGCGGAAAATATTATTTTGTCAGAGTGAATGAAAAAATATTCCTTACTACGAACGGCATTCAAAAAATATTATTTAAACAGTTTCGGTACTTATACATAACATTAAGCCGAATACAATATGTTATTCAATGGACTGAAGCATAATGCTTTCTTATTTTCCACGATAGAAATAATTTGAAGTAATCTACAAACTTAATATCGTTTTATTAACTCCAGATTTGTATTTATATATCGGAATTTTCAAATGATGTTTTTATATACTTTAATTGAAACTTTGCACACTCAGGCTGGGCATAAACGAACCGCATGTTGCAGTCGAGGCGGTCGCCGCATGGTGATCTGCAGTTTACATATACTGAATTCATATCCGCAATACACGGACTGCTCGAGCAGTTCCTGAGCGGTCGGAAAGGTCGCTATGCGGTCGACTGCATAGATCTGCCGGACCCACCATACACGGACTGCTACAAACGGTTGCTGCCTACCGCGCTCCACTCCCTCCCCGCTCTTCCTCTCGGCAGACAATCTGTTCCGTCCGCTGCAGCCTCACACACTTCATCGGAATCCATCTTGTAAATGAACTCGCATCAGTATTATTTTGCGGTCTAACACAACTGCTCCAAGCAGCCAACTGTATTATGAGGTCGTGTTGCAGTCGTGTACGACTTCAACGCGTCCGCTCTGGAGCAGTAGGGTCTTCACTGCAACATGCGGTCCATCTATGGCCAGCCTAAGGCCTGTTTTATGCACGTGTGGTATTGTGGTATTTAATTGGACGGTACAATGTTCGATGTTTCCGTGTTGTGCTGTTTTACTTTGAAGGCATTTTACTTATAGAAACTGTAAAGTGCATCGAAGGTAATAGAGTGCACTATGCCAATAAAATGCTGAACTTTTTATGTAAACTCCCATCTACGTACGTGTATTTAAAACTTGTCAGGTGTTTGTGGTACAAAATAGCATGATTTGACAGACAACTGCACGTCTACAAACCGCAACCAGAAATATCCTGTCCACAAATCCATAAAAGAAATTAATGCAATTCGTGTGAGTAGTTTTAGGGAATTTTATGCCGTACGACTGCGAACAACACAACCAATCGTGCATAAGAGGGATCATATCAATAATTCCATATCAATGACCTGACTAGAATTATTAGGATTAACTAATTGATTTCACTCTAGTGCCATACATCACACTAAGATTATTACATATTCAGCTATTGGCGTAGGTAATAATGTTAGAACTTGTGTAGGAGGTCTGGGGATCAATTCTCGCTAACGCCCGATATTATTTCATATGAACTTAGATTTAAAAAAAAAACTAGAAATGCATAAGCAAATATTAGTTTTTGTACAACTGTCATTAAAAGTGACACTTTTAATGATAGCAAACAATGTTAAAAACGATTGTTTACATAGCAGCGTGTTAAAAATACTTTTAACACTAGTGTTAAAAATATTTTTAGCACGCTGCTATGTAAACGTCTGCCATTCACAACAATCTTTTGATTATTTGAATACTAAAATGCATTTTGAATTTATTGTCATTGCAAATTCGCTCGTTTCATTATCAAAATAGGGAAGTTGTACAAAAAACATTGTATGGTATTTGTGTTAAAAGTGATTTTATTTTGTTCGTGAAATTGTTCAATTCGCTCCGCTCATTTCACAAACGTTTTCACTCACAAAATAAAACCTCACTTTTAACACTCATATCATAAATAACTATTTTTCTAATTTTGACATATAAAGTGACACTTTTTAAAACTAATTGACATTATGAAACGTCTTACTTTTTTAACTAGTTGCATAAAGTAAAATTTTATGCAATTGGTGACGAAAAATGTATTTCAAAATTAGTGACAAAAATAATTATTCTATTTATTAAACTGTTATGAAGCAAGTTAAAAACATAAATTATAAATTAATTAATTATTATATAGCACAATTATTGCAATTATTCAAATTAATTCCCGACGACATATTTTTTTCATTGCTCGAACTTGCTGTTATTTGGGAAGCGGCGCACATTGCGTTAGATGTTTCACCAAATATTTCTTGCGCTATAAGTTTTTTATTATTCATGGAATTTTCAACATATCCCTCCGCAACAGAGGTAGATTTCCAACCTCCATGCCTCTTTAATTTTAAAATATCAGCGCCACTGTCTGCTAGGAAGGTGGCAGAGCTTCTTCTGAAGCAGTTGTCAGTATAAGGAACAGGATTTGAAAGACCAAGAAATTGTGCAATAACTTTTGGCAGACTGCTGAATGTATTAATTCCCACAGGATTTCTGGTACATTTTCCATTCGCATATTTTACAAAAAATCTGTTGTGTTTAAGAACCTGGGGACGCAACTTAATATATTTTCTTAATATTTCAACAAGATTCGTATTTTCAATGTCTCCAGTGGTAATTGCAAACTGCCGTATAACTTTTGTTTTTGAAGGTGGGATATCAACACGAAAATGGCTTTCTTCGTCTATAACATTTTCAACTGGAAGAAATGTTAATTCTGCCTTTCTGCATGCTCCTGCCATTCCAATCATCATTTCAACCTTAGCCATTAAGTATTCTTTGTCATCAGCTTCCAATGAAAATTTGGCAAAATCTTCTTTAATAAAAACTTTTGACTTTTTAGCACTGTACCCGTCCACTTGCCTTTTAATATATGCTACCAAATTAGTATATTTTTTAATATCAATATTCCTTTTCAGATTTAGTTCAGACCTTAACATTGAGTAAAGTGTCCATTATGTGGAAACTTTTAGATCTTTCTTACCCTCAAAATATGCAAGTAAAACTTTCTCATTAACACGTTTAATTTTCTTCTCATCACACCACGTAACAAATTTTTCGTATGTCAAATCATAAACTGTCTTTGACTTTTTGGGAATTACTGATAATAGAGCATTACCTGCTGCCTCTTCAATATCGCTTGCTCTTCAGAACTTGAATCACTCACTTTTTAAAAATAAAACTAAAAATATATCAATCTCGCTAAAAACCTTCCGTCTAGACTTTTTTACAAAATGTCAAACTGACAACTAACATGAAGTAACAGCAACAAACTAAATTTATGTTTTCCAAATTTTTATCAATTATATTTAATTTTAATTTTTTATTACTTTCTTCAAAATTAGAAAAAATCTTGTATGCAATACGTTACGAAATGAAATTTTGTGTAACTTGTGAGTTACACAAAATTAGGCATTTCGTAACTGATGGCATAAATAGCTATTAGAGAGAGCTGGAGCAGATCGAATTAAAAAATGTGAGGTGCTCTGCTTTTATTTTCCGTGTTTGTGATATACTGGCAATTAATTTGAGAGACAACAACCTACAATTAAACTTTGAATACTATTTATTTGAATGTTAAGGTAAAAACACCCATTAAATTGCATGTGATCCAATTTGTGACCTACTTTTGTGCCAACAAGTGAATAATTCCAATTACATAAGTCTATTCATTCCATTCTGCACGAGGCAAAAGCAGGTAGAAATCAGTTGGGCGAGTGAGAAAATTCGTGTCACAGTCAAATGAATAGGAAAATCTCTTTACTTAGGCCCGGTCTTTCCAAGTCTGAATAAAGTTGTAAATAATATATATTTATCAAAAAAGCACTAGATTCGTCTTTCCATTACTGGATAATTTATATTCGCAGAATATATATCATTGTTCTACAGTTAAGTTATTAGGAGGTATAAGTTCGAAATAAAATTGTTCGGGTTGTGAATAACAACCGACCGATGCCGATTAACCACGAATTGAGTTTTCCTCTTTTTAAAGTGTTGGCGATGTTAGACTGTTTTGTGTTGGCGATTCTAACCTAGTTTAAATAAAAACTGTCACATTTATTTTGAAATGGATATTTTCAATGATTTCGAGGAAATCGAAGAACACGAGATACAATAAATTTTAGATTTTGTAAACCCAGAACGTCACCCATATACCGTTAGAGAACGTATTGACCACTTTGAAAGATGGGATGATAAAGAATTCTTGTTTCCCACAATACATATTATGTACTTTGAAACAACTTCAATCAACATGCTCACTTCCAATTCAGTGAAGTTTACTGCAGGCTTCCGTTTATTATTGTTGTTACTATTTTGGTTATTTCGTTGGTAATACACAATTTCAGCAATTATTCAAATATTGACAAGAAATCCTGATTTCCATAATTGGCAACTATATAAAAAGACTTAAATATTCATATTTACCGTTTTTATCAGAAAATATCTTCGTCAAGTTTGGAATGTAGGAGAATCTTCAAAGTTAACAGGATTACCTGAAACAAAAAGAAAAGAATTGAATTATAGTCTTGGTAGTGCGAAAGACGAAGTTATAAGAAGAGAATAGTAATACAATTACTTGTACAAACGACAGACAATAAGAACAAAATATAAAATAGTATAATAGATGAAAATAGGCCAGTAGTTCAGCAAGTCTTTTATGCTGGAATTATGTTCAATTAAAGTATAAAATATGTAGGCATTTTAAGTTTGGATATAAACATTATTCGTATTGTCTGAATTCTTTTGGCAGCTTATGTCTTTCAAATGTGACTTCAGTCTTTAGTGACGAGACCTGCCAAACAGCTCTGCAATGTGCTAGAAGGAGAAGCTAAAAACTCAATTACTTCGAAGGAGAAATAGAAATATGACTGGCAACTGTCAATATAAAAAACATCTTAATAAATAATTTTGGAGTTTTCGTACTCCTGGTATCCATCACTTTTAAAAAGTGGGAAATGCAGATATTGAAATTATGAAACTGAATCGCATCATCAATACATTTTATTGTGGGAAGTAGAAATTCATTATTTCATTTTAAAGCACGATATGCAGCTGAGGCCGATTATAAAGGATTCGAATTGAAGTTGTTGAAATTTTACATTACAGTTCAGTGATTCAAGAATATATATCCTTAAAAAGGGCTATTAGCATTCACTTGAATGATATATTTTTCAATGGGTTCTAAAATTCAAGAAATCTTAACACGAATCACCCTGTATCTAAGAGATTAAGGCCATATTTTATCTAAGCGTTTAACTTAGAAGTGTAATTCAATGTCCTTCGTGGCATATAGCCAGGTAAGTAGTTGCTGCTTCTCAGTGAACGGTATTTGTTTTTGATTTTGAAATACTCTGTGAGGCGTTATAAAAGTATTTAACTATAATTTTTTACATTCACGTATTCAACTTGTTTTTCACATGGAACTCGATGGTGGAAACTGCGTCTATCCGAAATAATGAAGCCTACATTTGTCATAGATTACCGGACCATTATGAAGTATAATAATGATGTTCTAATTTTTGATTCAGACCAATACTATGAAAATTTTAGAACAAATGTTTGCACAATACGCCACTGTCAGTATAGAGAGACAAAGACATTCGTGATTGAATTTGTTGCGGCTAGACCACATCGGACTCCTGTTTCACCATCCATTCATGTCATGCAACTTCAACTCTAAAACGTATTATTTGTTCTCCTGCAATGGCCACTACACAACCAACGGTGTTCTATCCCTGTTTTGCCAACAGATTTCAGGACTCCTTCCTGAAACGTGTTCTGTCAGCCAAAGAGACACAATTATATTATGGTTGATGGAATAACAACGTCACGTTAGTCGAATGATTTTTTATCAGTTTGTGAATTTGTTGATTTATGTTTCACGTGACGTTAAAGATGAATTTTATTATATCGCAGTACACGGCAGTGGAGGAGTGGTGAAAACACAAATAAGATATACAGTAACACAATTTTCAAGAATTTCATCTACCAACGAACTATGATGTATACCTATCTAATTTATAACCTTTTATATACAAGTTTAAAAAAACAATTTATGAATAATGAAAACATAAATCTAGTATCTGCTTCTACCATTTCAAGTCAGTAAAATATTTTTAAAAGTACTAGATAATTTTAGCATGTAGATTAAAAATAATATGTGTGAACTTGGAAAGAGTTTCGATTAATAACAGATCGTTCAGCTAGGAGCGCATAAATGACAGGTGGTGTACGGGTATCCGTCGACACTCACGGGTGGAATCAAGGTTATCCGTTTGAAAATGTTGTCACTTCTTCCGGATGCTATGTTCTCCTGTTAATCGCTATCGAATATTTTTTTAACATACATATATTATATCTTACCAATACAAACTATACGGAAAATATGTTTGGAAATAATTATAAATTTAGCCTTATACTACTCATCAGACTTTCTATACTCTGGAGGACAAACTCTTGATTTAAGGAAATTGTATACCAAGGTCAATATTGTACTACCCAGAAAATGTAAACTGAAGTATCTCACCAATGTTAACCTAAGAAAAGTATATAAACGTGTTACCCTTCGAGCAAATGAAGCGATAGGTAAAATACATTTTGTCTATCTGGCACCTTTTTAATGGAATGTCTAACTTTTTAAAAGCGTACCATTCTCAATACGCACTTGAGAGTAAGTTAACAGCTTGTTATACAAAATATTATTGATCCATTATTGTTTGCATGAAAATTTGTGTTGATTATCCAACGTAGTGTGATGATTCATCGTCAGAAACAAAATGTTAAGTCAATTACAAGATGGGTCACTATTTGGTATAGCCAAAATAATAAAAATTAGGTGGGCATCACATCAAACACATCTGTCATTCTGACGATGATATGTCAATATCGACACTGTGTCCTCTTAAGTTCGCATAATATGGGAAAATTTTTTATTATCAATTTTGGAAAAAAACTTATTCTTCATAAAATAAAATCATCAGATATCATTATTTTTCAGTATTATACGAGGTTTGTCGAAAAATATGAATTTTTCTCAGGAGTAAAGTACTTTTAAATTTGACAATATCGAAAAATGTTATTGACTTTTGATCAGAACTGGAAACTCCGTTCAAATATGCAATTGCATCCATTCACATTGAAAAAAAAGGCTCTGTGCTTGTTTAATATTTTTCCTATTTTTTTAATAACGCTACCATATTTGCGTGAAATTTTAACGCGTTCTGACAGTTACTGTCAAAAATTTGTAGCTATCAAATATTCATTAGTTTGATGTCAGAGCATTCTATACGTAACTACAGAAAAATTTATATTGTTATTGTACCTAGAAATACATTTCAAAGAAGAGAACATTTTTTTAATATAAATGGATGTATTCGTATATATATATATGAACGTAGTTTTCAATTCTGAACAACTTTTATTATTAACATTTTTCGATATATTCAAATTTAAAGGTAGGTACATCATTCACCTTGAGTGAAGTTCATATTTTTTGAGAAACCTCGTATAATATTGGAAAAAATTGAAATCTGATAATTGAATTCCAGATATTAGAACATGCAGAACTTTTTATTAATAATTTTTTTTTTCTAAGATTGATATAATAAAAAAGTTTCCCATATGGTGCGAACTCAAGTGGAGACACAGTGCAAGTTATTCCTCATGAAAAGTTCTGCATTACCTGAAACCTATAATACAGTCATCAAATGCCAAATTTCTCAGTCGTATACGAGGTTTATCAAAAAATATGAGTTTCACCCAAGAGTGAAGTACCTCCATATTTGACAATATCGAAAACTGTTGGATATGTTGAAGCATTAGTATAAGTAAAAATCGAGGGGCAAACCACTGATAAAAAATCTGTTCACTATTTTCTGTATTTTTCAGGTATTGTCTAAGTATTTTTTTAAGAAAACCTATATTTATATTTTCATAAAAAATATGCGATTAAGAAATGTTATAACAGGAATTTTCTTTATTTTCCATGTATAGTCAAACGCACTCTTATCGTGCGGGTTCAAAGGTCACTAACCATATGTATCAAATCAAAAAACACAGAGGTTACCAAAATGTGAGATAACAAATACAACCGGAGAGAAGAATGAGAAGATTATTTTAACTAAAATGAAGATAGCTATATAGACGTACCAAGATAGCTACATCATAATATATTGTCACTTTGAATTGTCAAACTGACATTTAAATAAAAACTTCGCTGGTGAAAGACTTTTTAGAATCGCTGAAAACTAAATACATATCCTTCTTTTTCCCGTCAAAATTGCATAAGTCTGTCTTATTTATCTTACGGACTTTATTTGGAACTTATAATTAAACGTAATAAAAAAAAACATAAACTGTGAGTATGTCTTTGATGAATCGTATGACCCGTACGATAAGAGTGCCTTTGACTATATTTTCAGGAGTATTTTTCTCCAATTTGTACACTATTTTTCTCAGTGGTTCACTCCTCGGTAAAAATTAAATTTGTTTGTTTCTTACATTAATATGAAGTTAATTTTATAACTTGGTATTTAAATATATTTTATCATTTGCAAAAGAAATTATATGCACTTATTCCGCATTTTGAATGCAAAATTATTTGAAAACCTAAGAAATTATCATGTGTTTCGTAATCACAAGAGATGAATGTTCATTCAAAATCGAAACAGTAAAAAATAAAATTATCTGGAGTTTCAATTTAAATGAATGTTATTACATATTCAATCGTAGTTTTCAATTCGAATCAACTTTTTTCAGTAACATTTTCCGATATTGTCAAATTTAAAGGTACTTTACTGTTGTGTGAAACTAATATTTTTTGACAATCCTCGTATACGACTAAAAAATTTGATATTTGATGACTGTATTCTAGGTTTTAGATAATGCAGAACTTTTCATGAGGAATAACTGTTTTTCCTAAAATTAATAATAAAAAAGTTTTCCATATGATTCCAACTTAGGGGGACATATTGTATAATAATATATTAAACACTATTAAAATGCCTAACGATGTTTTGGAAAATATTTTCCAAAGTCCAATGGCAGCAACTACTGGAGGGGTCATCACTTATAGACTGGTTTCGGCGTATTTGCGACTTATCAGTACAAGCTAGATAATGAAGATGACACTAAAATCACAATCAGGTGAAGGGCACGTTAAAGTCGTAACAACAGCGAAATCCACAACCCCAACCACAAACCAAAATTCTAGATTGTTAGAAACTCATCGGTTTGTGAATATATTGATCGTTCAATTAAGAAGGAACAACTACTCCTCGGGCTATATGCCCCGACAGACATTAAATTACACTCCCAAGTTAAACGGGATCGGTATGATCTACAAGATTCAACCAACCATTCTGGTTTTCAATTAGAAGGGACAACATAATATTCACTTATCAGATCTCGAAACATTATAACCTTCTACCGGACGAATTAAAAGAATTGCCTATCTCACTAAAAAAAAGAGTAACCAAACTTATTTTTAATGACCAATGTACAAATCTACCCTAAAACCATACTCTTGTAGCCTTATAACGTAGGACTTAAAGTGTATTGTCTATTTAGATAGTAGGTGAGCTCCTATTTTTCTTCCCTTTTTTTGTAAAGACTTTTGAGGAAGAACAGTTTTACTGATCAGTAGTCCTTTTGACCAAAATTATACTATACTTATTGTAATATTCAGATTATTATTTTTTGTTTATCTTGGTCAATAAGTCTATTACTATCATTATTATTATTATTATCATTCCAAGTATGCACTTGCTCAGCACTTGCTGGTAATGTTCACCTATCCCGAGCGTGTGTAAACGCAAATGGGATTAGGCTCGGAAGTCACATATTTAGAAAGGACTCCGCGCTTTTCTTATGACAAAGTGGCGTTCCGTCAAATGTAATAAATTTTGGATATGATGTTGTACTCGACTTCTTGACCAAAAGTGTCCATGGGACCAATTCAATCCTATGACTAGTTTCCGATTTACAGGGTATTAAAGTTGAAAAATCCTTGTTCTTCGTGACTACGTAATTTTATTATTAACAAATAAATATGCATTTTTAATTGATAGTACCATTGACATGTTCTAGTTCATCGTAAACCTACACATAAATAGTTCAAAATGTCAAAATATACAGGGTTGGACTCAATTATACAAGGACGTATTTTTAGAATTCTAAGAAACTCTTATATTGAATGAAAACAGGGTCAGAAATAAAAAGTTACTTCATATTCAATGTTCTGCATCAAATATACTAGTTCTAGAGGTATTCCATACAGGGTGATTCTTAATGCAGCCTGAAATTAGTTTTTTTCTAAATGAAATAAATAAGTTACACCATGTATTTTAAAATTAGTTTTTGATGTTTAAAACGTATTGGTTACCTAGATATTAGTACTTTTCTATACAGGGTGATTTGCACATACATCTTGTTATCAAACCGACAAAAATTAGAGAGAATATACTTTTTCTGAAACATCCTGTATTTTATAATTTGATCCGTCAAAATGTTTAATTTCTTTTGTTTTGTAATAAGCTTAAAATAGTAAATGAGCTGAAAAGATTTCATAATCTTACTATGGCCAGTTTTTCAGAAACAGGTTCCCGAGGTAGAGTACTCAGCAGAATAGGGATAGTGAACGAAATTATAATCACATTTTTATTTATGGATACATACCGAAGTGTACCGAACCATTGATGAAAAGATGGATAAATTACAAGTATTTAATCATCCTGTAGTCATGTACTACAGTAAATTAATAATAATAAAAGTTTCATTTTCAAAAAAAAAGGAGAAAAATAAAAAGAAGAATAGCCTGGAGCATAGAGGAATATTCCCTATGGCCTAGAGTTTTGGCACTTTGACTTCTTTAGTTTTATGGTCTAGTTTTGATATGTCTGTTTGGTGTATTTGTTATTTTGTTCCCAGTGTCGAATTTTTATTTTATTTGTTCCTGTCTGAATGTCCCATAATGGCGAATCTCAACTGGTACACTGATGGCTCTAAAACAGACTCTGGAGTAGGAGCCGGAATATACGGGGTACAGGAGAAGATAGCGATCTCTCTAAGCCTAGGGAAACATGCCACTGTCTTTCAGGCAGAGGTAATAGCGGTACAATGCTGTGCAGAAGAGTTGATAAGACGGGAGGTGAATAACCAAAGAATCGTCATCTACTCTGACAGCCAAGCAGCACTAAAGGCGATACGCTCATATAAGATAACATCGAATCTGGTGTGGGAATGTCGCAAGGCCCTCAACAGACTAGGTAGTCATAATAAAGTAACCCTAGCCTGGGTACCAGGCCACCAAGGAATAAAAGGCAATGAAAAGGCCGATGAATTAGCCAAGCAGGGAGCAGCGGAGGTCATGATAGGGCCAGAACCTTCCTGTGGAATTGCCAAATGCCTAAGTAAAGGAAGCATCCACAAATGGATAAACAACCAGGCGTTGAACTGGTGGTATGGAACCCCAGGACAAAGACACGCTAAACTATTCCTTAAAAGCCCTTCGGCCAAACTGTCACACGACCTACTACGCCAAAGTCGAGAAACGACGAGGATAATAGTGGGAATGCTCACAGGGCACTGTAGGCTAAGGAAACATATGCACACAATTGGACTAGCAGAAGACAGCCTATGCAGGTTCTGCCAGGAAGAAGAAGAAACCGCGGAGCACGTACTTTGTGAGTGTGAAGGCCTAGCAAGGTTGCGGTTTCACTTATTCGGGGAAGAAAAACCGAAGGCAGAGAGCTACGCAAAGGAGGCGGTAACCAGGCTATTAAGTCTAATAAAAAGAATAAAGCTGGATATCGAGCTCTAATATAGGGAGGACCACAATAGATCTGCAAAGGTCGCAGTGGGATAGGACAAAGAGCCACTCCAATTTTAATCTAATCTAATCTAATCCTGTCTGAATGGATAGACGAGCCATAAACTTTTCCAATGAGGAAATTGAATCTCTTCTATCATTAGTCTAGTTCTGTTTCTTTCCACAAAGTGAAATGGTCCAGCCGATTCCTAAATATCCTTTGTTGCTGAGGGCTTTCAACAATATTCATAGCATCTTCTTCATCGTCGGTTGAAAGTTCCTCAAAAATATCTTGGATATCGTTTGTTAACATTGCAAAATTCAAAGGAAACAAAGTAAAAGCAATCAAAATATTCACAATATAATTAATTAAGGTTATAAATACCAAATTGTTGACAGAACCGACAGAACAGAGCAATTATCAAATCACGAAAACCTGGTTTTTCCATAAAGTTAACTTTAATCGATACCTCTTCCACCCTCAGGACCCTGTTTCTGGAAAACTGGTAATAGTAAGATCATGAAATCCTTTCAGCTCATTTACTATTTTAAGCTTATTACAAAACAAAATAAATTGAACATTTTGACGGATCTAATTATAAAATACAGGGTGATTCAGAAAATGTATATTTTCTCTAATTTTTGTCGGTTTAATAACAAGATGTATGTGCAAATCACCCTGTATTTTGAGAAAAGTACTAATATCTAGGTGACCAATACGTTTTAAACATCAAAAACTAATTTTAAAAAACATGGTGTAACTTATTTATTTCATTTAGAAATTTACGGACAGTGTGACAGGTATTTAGAATGGCAGCCTTCTGCAGATCGATGTATGTATTTTTGTGAAGACCTAGTTTGGTAAGGCTGTCTTGTAGAGTTTTGGGAATTAGTCTCGTAGATGAAACGATGATCGGTACCACCTCTATTTTCTCTGCATGCCACATCTGTCTTACCTCAATTGCAAGATCGGTGTATTTTGCAATTTTCTCTTTGTATTTGTCCAGAATATTGTTATTATTGGGTACAGGAACATCCACCAGATAAACCAAGTTATCTTTTTTATCCACAACTACAATATCAGGCCGGTTATTCGTCACCCGTCTATCGGTGATAATTGATAGTCTAAAATCAGCATTCTCTAGCACCGAATTCGGATGGTACTTGTAATATGGGGTGTAGGTGTTAACTAATCCAAATTTGTTGGCCAACTTCTGATGGATGATGTTGCAAAGTTGATTGTGCCTGCGTAGGTAATCAATGTTAGCTAAGGCTGAACATCCCGACGTTATGTGTTGCATCGTCTCTGTTGTTTGTTGGCTCCTTCTACACTTCTCCGTAGCGATGTTTGGATTTTTTATGACAAATTTCTTGTAATTGTTTGTATTAATTACTTGGTGTTGAATTGTCATAATAAATCCTTCTGTTTCTGGAAATAATGTTCCATCAGATAGCCACTTATTTGATGCTTCGTTGTCGATATGAGGTTGATTGAGGTCGTGATGATGTCGACCATGAAGCGCTTTCTGGGCCCACTCCACCTGTTTGTCAGAATCTGTAACGATTTCAAGTCTCATATCAGGGCTTACAAGATTTAAGGGGGAATCGTTTTATCTGCTTTTGCGACCATCTCATACAATTCAGATGTTTCAGCCTTGGCAATGAAGAATTCTTGGAGTCTAGATATTTGTTTGTTATGGAAATTAACTATGTCCACTAGACCTCTCCCTCCCTCTCTTCTTGATAGTGTTGTCCAGATAACTGATGATGTCGGATGGTGACATTTGTGTTTGGTCATCATGGTACGGGTTGTTCTTTAAATATCCTCCAGCTCTGTCTTTGTCCACTACAGAATTCCAAATGAGTATGTCAGGATCGGTATGGCGTAGGTGTTAATTGCATTTGCAAGATGTCCTGCGTTCAACTGGGATTTCAATAAAGTAGTTACCCTTTGAGTGAACTGGCTCCTAATTTTGATTTTTGCTTGCTTTTGGTCTAATAGCTTAGCTTGCTGAAATCCTAGATATTTGTAGGTCTCGCCATTTTGCATGGCAGTTATAATATTCCCATTGGGTAGTAACACATCTCCGTTAACGATTTTACCCTCCTCGATATTTAAGGTTTTGCACTTGTCTAATCCAAATCCCATTTGTATATCACTGGAGAATTTTTCAATGATATTGAGTAAATGTTGAATTTGACGCTGGTTGGATGCGTATATTTTGATGTCATCCATATATAAAAGGTGGGAAACAGTGCAGCTAGTGATCTTGTTGGCTTTAAGTTTATAGCCGTAATCCGTATCGTTGAGTAGATTGGAGAGTGGGTTCATTTTATATGCTTCCCCCATGAAATGTCGAGAATCGCCATTTTTAATGAACGTTTCCTCATTCTTAAAATTTTAGGATAGTTGTAACGCTATCAGAATTTATAGAACACAGTTTTTTCATTTTCTGCAACAATGCATTTGTATAATTTACATTGTTCACCAATGTATTTCGATAATATTTGATATTTGTTTCAAACATACTTTTTAATTCGAATATTCCTCGTATCAGTTACAACATTCAACTGCGAGATAACAACTTGTGTGTACATTTCCAATTAGGACTTTAAAAATTACCCTCAATCAACTATTTTACACAATGCTTCTGCGAACACATACAAACACAGAACCGAAAACTCGTCAATTATTAAAAACAAGCCATTATAACGAGATCAAAATTCACCAATACTCATCAAACAGACAATTTTCACATGGAGAGGGGGGGGAAGTCACCATCATCGCAACAAGGTCGGGTTCTAATAAAAAAGCGGGATACTTCGATGAGATAGAGAGATTACTGAAATAATTCATTGGGGATCAAGTATAGCGGTGTCCGTCGCAGTTTTCATTTGGGGATGTGATTGGCATAATACCTATTGATTATTAGGATTGATTTATGAAAACTGATGGAACAGCATACTTCATGTATAATTCAACCGGAGATCGCAAAAGGGTAACTCAACTGATAATATCATAAATTTTGTTTTACGAACAAACATTCGATATTTTACATAATAAAGATATTCATACTATAAGAATAGAGAACAAATACAATATAATCTTTTGGTAATTATTTCTATTGTTTTCCAGAGTTTTGTACGATCTAGAACTTATTTTGGATTAATTTTCATATGGAAATTGATGTTTCTCCGAAGCATACGATTTAATGTTTTTGACGGTTAATTCTTTGTTAGAGATTTTTTTGTTTCATGGCTTCCAATGATTTATTCCATTATACTTTCCACGTTGCTCAGATTATTTCCAAAATAATTACACTGGGCATAAATAATTGAGATTCATCACTAAAAAGCAGAAATAGTCTGCAGTCATGCCCATTTTAAGATTCCAAGTAGAACTTCCAGTTTGCACAGCCTCCTGCTTTATTTTTCAGCTTTAATAGTAGGTATTTTACACTCCGAGAGCAGGGATATCAAATTTCTGCATCTGCTATTACTCTTACCACCTCGTTGGAGATTACGAAAATAATTAACCAGAATTAGCATTAGCTAGCCATTCCAGAATGATGTCACTGACATGTCAGCCATATTGTTCTGGAAGGCACATGTCACATTCTATCGGCTTTAAGGATTATCTTGATAAGGGTAATAAACAATGAAGTAGTTTTAGGTATTAAATGAAACGCATATAGCTTTTAATGTCTCTCATGTCAAATGTCACTCAAATCTAACAGGTCACTGTGGTCTAAATTATTAGTTTTTTATGGTGAGACTTGGACTGTCGGAATAATTCACATGTCGATGTGTGAATCTCGAATATGATGAAACAGCAGAGCATAAGCTTTATGTCTGCACAAAACGCCTTAATTTGAATAATTGATGGAAATATGAATAAATATTGAGTGCTCCAAGCTTTCAGTTGTATGCGTTACCTTGAAAATATATAATATATGAATTAATTGTCCAAAAAAGTTTGATAAAGGAATGATATTGCCTCTAGACCTACACTGATACTTCAAGCGAATCAAATTGAAGACACCCTTGACTAAGGCTAATGCATCAACTCATCGAAGGAAAAAGATCCAAATGACAACGGAAAATAAGAATGATGAGTCGGGCGGTTAGAATGATGTTTGGTGTAATTCGGGCGGCCGGATATTGTTTTGTTGTTGAGTGCAGGCGCCGCCTTCGCCTCGACTGGTGATTTATTAAGATTTTTTTTTCAAAAGCGAACGAGAGAGGATAATCAATTTGTTGATGAATTTTGAATTAATTGCAGAATGATTATGAAAATTGATTTATGTGAAGGCTTTGTACAGAAGAAATTTGTATTTATAAAAAATTGCAATTAATTTCTTTGTCAGTTGAAAAACTGTTTTAACAGGATGGTTCATAAGATATTGTTTTGTGAAAAAAGATTTTGATATATTTTGTTATTCGGTAATGATACATTTAATATTTCTAGCGTATTATATTTGATAGTTATTAGGCATGACTGAGCACTTGTGAAGTTTGCTTAGCACATGCGGGTCATACGATTCAACAAAGACATACTCACCGTTTTTGTTTTTATTTATTGCGTTTAATTATAACTTCCAAATAAAATCCGTAAGATGAATAAAACAGACTTATGCAATTTGAACGGGAGAAAAAACGATATGTATTTATTTTTCAACAATTCTAAAAAGTCTTTCACCGGCAAAGTTTTTATTTGAATGTCAGTTTTGTAAATTTGACAACTCAAAGTGACTATATGAATATTAATAAGTATTTTTCCGGTGTTTTGAAACCTCAAGCAGAAAAAATTGTTCCTAATTATTTCGAGAATGAATGGAAAAGTGGAAAGTCGTCAACCAGTGTGTAGGAAACATCAACCATCATTTTTTCCCCAGGTATATTTGTAATCTCACATTTTGATTACCTCTGTATCTTATGATTTGATACATATGGTTAGTGACCTTTGAACCCGCACGATAAGAGAGCTTTTGACTATACCTTCATTACTTGTCTTCCATTAAATACAAGTTCAGCAAATATTTATCTTCCGTATGTACAAGCAACAGTGGGCATTTATACATAAAACTCTATAATATCCAAGGGAGAACACCCGCCACACTAGACTCGGTACATTCTTCGAAGAGGGAAATGGGACATTGTTTCTGTGCTGCTCTATAGCTTTATCTCATTCACTCACAGAATGGCGATATATCACATAACTATTTGCCGAACCTGTATAGTATCTTATTCACTTAAACAATCTTTATAATAAATAACTTCTATCATGTTTACAAGGTACTTCGACTTGTTTGTTGATGAGCATATCTAATAATATCTTAACTATTTGCTGACTATACTATTGATGGAAAAACATTTACTATTCAAAAACTGATAGACATTTCTCCCTTATAGAGAAAGGGTTACGGTTGGCTGTCCGTAAACCATTTACCTGAGAGTGTTCACATACGCGTGACAGTTTGGATCCATACGATATAGGAAGACAATTGGTTATTTTTAAACGAACTCCAATAGAGTTGATGGAAGATTATCCACAATCTGAGTGAAATATATACACTCATCGGCACGAAAAACGGGCACCCCTATAATTTTTATATTAAAATGCCTAAATTTTCTATTTTTTTTATTGTAACCTTTGTCAACGGTAGGCAGGCATTGGTACATGTTTTAAAGTATGCTTTCTTCAAAAAAGGTTTTCGGAAAGCTTTTATTTCAAGAAAATGATGCTTGTTAACATTATCACAAAGAAAAGAAATTTATTAGCAGTTATACAATTATCATCATAAACACAAAAAACAATTTAAAAAACCAGTATTTATCACTTCTCTGTATAAGCCTGTATAACGGCAATCATTCTTTCAGGCATACTGTTAATTAAGTTGAATACTCCATTCTGTGGAATGGCTTCCCATTCCTCTAAAAGAGCCACTCTGAACTGATTCAAGGTAAGAGGAGCTGGTACTCAGCTTCGAATTCTTCCACCTAGCATGTCCCAAATATGCTCGATTGGATTTAAATCGGGACTGCGCGCTGGCTATGTCATCTGGGTTATACCAATTTCGTTCAAATATTCCGTAACAATGCGGGCGGTATGAGGGCGTGTATTGTCATGCATCAGTATGAAGTTGTCACCAATAAATGGTGCATATGGAACAACATAATCTTGTAGGATCCCATTTGTGTACCTATCTGCAGTCACAGATCCTCTAGGGACCATATACAATTCTGTTCGTGCCTCTAAATATTTTCCAGCCCACACTATAACTGAACCCCCTTGAAAACTTACTCTAGGGCTAAAAGTGCACTCAGCATATCGTTCATCTTCTCTTCTCCAGAATCTCTCGCGATCATCTGGGGATCGGAATCCAAATCTGGATCTATCGGTAAACAACACACAGCTACTACAGTCGTATGCATTCCAATTTGATACTCCCTAGCGGATTGTAATCTGGCTACACGATGTTCTCCGGGAAGTTCTGGTCCTATAGCGGGTCTTCGAGATCTCAGATTAGCTTCATTCAACCTTCTTCTTACTATTCGTCCACTAACATTTATGTTACTGACATGTTCAATGTTGTTTCTAATATCTACAGCAGTTGTATGAGGAATTCTTAGTGCTGAAGATATCATAAAACGGTCATCTCGAAAGGTAGCTCTTCTCTGGTGACCCGTTCCAGGAAGTCGAATGTAAGCTTCCGTCTCTATAAAACGTGTAAATACACTTTGCTCGGTACTACGTGATACTCCAAATCGTAAATTTGACTTCTTCTGTCTTGAATAAGAGCAACAATAAATGCAACAGTTTCTGCGCTTGAAGACATCTTGAAATTCGCACTAATTGACATAAGCAAGTAATAAACCATGAAACATGAATTAGGCAATCCAGACCACGGGATTTTTTCAATATGGCGGCGACGGTCAAACATTGGAATCAGTAACGTGTCAGACCTATGCGTGTCAGTTTTGTCCTTTTATCTCTGCGATTCTTTCTCTCAACATCTGCAGCCCTTTTTTTTACTTTCTGAGACAAATGTCCCATATGTTGATATGGTACCCAGTCAGGGTGGTCTTTATCTTCGAGGGCAGCAGGTTTG
>CAJUYH010002556.1:0-39274 GCA_910591685.1 Galerucella tenella
TATTTGACTTTGGTGTGAACGTGTAGAATTGCACTTTATTGTTTTTTAATATGTTTAATATTGCGCTGTATGTGTCCATATTTGCTGCGTGTACATTTAGCGTTTCGTTCACCGTTTCTCTCATGACGAAGCCGTTTTTCGTTATTCCATTGCCCACTAGCATTTTAATAATAGTTTTAATTTTATTTTCTTTGATGTGGATGATAGGCGGTTTATTTGTTGCCGTTGGTTTAGGCTTGTTGGCGTTTGTGTTTTTCGCGGTCCTTTTGGTTTGCGGTTGACATTCATATTGTTCTGCTTCATCTTGTACGCTCATGGTATCCGAGAGGCAGTCGAATGTGTTTTCTTCTTCGAAGACGTTACCGATCGTTGGGCTTTTGGGTGTGCCGATATTTTTTGGTGTTACCCACTCTCTATCTTGAGAACCCACCGCCGAGGTGTCGCCCCCGGCTGTGTCTGCTTTTAGTAGGTTCGTGGTGCTACTGGATTTGCGCGCTAAGTTAAGGTTAGGTGTTGGCGCCACATTTTCCTTTTGATGAGCCTTAAATAATAATTCCATGCTACTCGTGCTTAATTCAATATTGTGTTTTTTCATACTCTGTTTTAATTGCTTGTTGGCCAAGAAAACGTGAGAGTCGTCCCCGTTTCGCCTTTCGTTGCGAGGAGCGTACATTTCAAGTTGTAGGCTAGGGCCCATGTGGCCCAGCCTTTGTTCTAGTTTATTGTCTTTATTGTCCGGTATTTTCACTAAACTATCACTAATTAACACTATTATTTATGGGTTTTTGCCCAAATTTGGATCTACACTGAGATCTATAGCCCTAACCGAAAAAAATTGTGTTAACTGTTTACTTTTACTATCGATAATCAATTTTAAAATCATAAGCGAGACGCGAACGATGTTGTCGTTGCGAAGAAGTACGCGAGACTGATTATTTATGGAGGTGTTTTTTTTCTTTGGTTTGAAAAAGTGTGTTTATTCATATTTTGTTACAATAATATTTCTCTAGGTTATAAACTACTTAAAAAGAACCTAATAAATTTTCAGTCTAATAAAATCGGTATGTTGGCTTATGCCAATCTCGCCGCTTGTCATAATCTTTGGATTGTTAATATTAATTAATTCTAAATTTCGTTTGGGCAGTTGCTTATTGCTGCGACATTATTTTGGTATTATTGGAAAATTTATATTAAAAACCAATTTCACGTTATTTCTTTCTGTTTTTATGAGTTAGTGAAGTGATGAATGTATGAGGTGAAACGATGTGGCTTACATGATTAGCTAAATAACTAAAATAAACCTATATGTATATACATATATACAGGAAATGAAGCGCACTTTTTGCGCTTTTTACATATTTAGAACTTGGTGTTGTCCAATGTTTCTGTTAGGTTTGGTTGTTCCTGTTGTTACGTCTTCTTTGTGTATCATATTCAGCTATTCGTTGCTTTAGTTTGTTAATTTGGTTGTTATCTGACTGTATCCAGTGGAATCGTGTGTGTATTCTTTCTCTGTCGAGTAGATCCCTTATTGGTAACATTGTGGAGAAGATAAGTTTATCTTCATTGTAGTCTTCTTGTTTTATGCTGACAGATTTGTTTGTTTTGTGTCTGTTTCTGTGGTAGATTGTTGGGATATTCATTGAATTTTGTATTATTCCTATGTTATCGAAGTACATGAATAATTCAGGTGGGATGTAGCCGCTTGTTGCTTTGCGTATGTTGTCAGTTTCGTTCGTACATGTTAGCTCCTTTAGGAGAGTATTGTTGATCTTATAGAGATTGTTGAAGTAATTCCTGGTGTTTTTCAGGGTGAAACAGTCAATTCTGTGTAGGTGTACTTTGCTGTAGGTTTCGTGGTTGCTCATTTTTTTCTGGTAGTTAGAATGTGCAGAGCGGTGTGATCGTATACATGTTTTAATGCATTTTTTTTCGAATTTGCGTAGTTTTTCCATGGCACTTGGTCCGATATTCCACCATATGGGAGCAGCGTAAGTGAGTATGGGTCTGATGAGTAGCTGATAACAAATAATTTTTGCTTTTTCTTCTAGGTTTCTGTTGTGGAATATTCTGTGATATTATTTATGGAGGCAGCGTGGCCGAGCGGTCTAAGGCGCTGGTTTTAGGCACCAGTCCGAAAGGGCGTGGGTTCGAATCCCACCGCTGTCAGATTTTTTTTTTTTTTTTGTCATCGACTTTATTGGTTTATGTTATGAGGAAGTAATACTACAAATCAATTTAAGAACGACAAAATATAAATATGAATTTCCGACTTTTAGTTTATTCATCTTATATATTTCAATAGCCGGCCATGGCATGTTCAATTAATTACAGCGCCTTCTACTACTCTTATTATAAACTAATTGATTGCTGTGTCGGTAAACTCGGATGCTACATAATGTTAATGACAAAACGAATTGATCGAGATACTTTCCGCCACACATGTGTTTCAACATTTCATTGTCTAATTGATTATTTGTCCAGCTTGTACTAAACCGTAATAATGGTAAAACTGCCATAGACGTGTATTTGTCATTTCAGTTTACAGTACAGCTGGTTGTGTAAGATTTTTATATATACATGCGGAATAAGCAATTAAACACTGCGAAATACATATAATAATTTTTTTGTCTTTTGTTCTATAGTGTTTTATACTGCATCTACATCCCTTTCTGCTGCACCCTGAAACCATTCAAGCAGCGTGTATTCTTTTGTCAAACAAGCCAAGAGTGACGCATCTACACATGCGCACATGCGTACACACACGCATATTTACGATGATATGCCCAGTACTCACAGGCGTTATAACTCCCGACAGAATATACCACCTTTCTTTCGTTCGCAATAATTCGAATCCCTATTTCTACTTCGTTTCGTATATATGTATGGTATTGTTCCTCTAACGATTTGACATCTTTTGTTGCTTATACAGCCATTGACTCTCCGAGTGAGTGTTGTCAGCTTTGCTTTGTCTATATATCCATATAAAAAGCATCGCGGTAACAATTAAACAATGCAGAACATATATAACGGCAATAAAAAAATGTGTGAATTATTTTAGGGGTTTCGCAGTTTTTTTATCATGATAATTAATTAATCATTCAACTAAAATGATGAAATACAATTATGAATGTGACTTGCGGCGGTGCGGGAAGTCGGCGTCAAAAGAAATATCTCAATTATTAATTGATAGTTTTATTTATAATAAAAAATATAAATCAATGGACACATCAATCAATATGAAAATGATGAGCTAAAATCACAAATTTACATTCAACTATTTAAAATTGTTACCATCTATTCCAATTTTTTTGTTTCCTATATTAGAACAATAATTATCGAATTAAAGCAAGCAAAAATTTTTGACTCCTTGGATTAATTCATATATGGTAAATATATATACATATCCCTTTGTAGTCGAGAGGTCACTCGCTCACCATATAATTCAATGCCGCAACTCGAGAGGTGACTCAAAAAATTATCTTCGTAAAGATGTAAAGATACATTAAATATTAAAATATAAAAGTTTTATGTGTTAATTTATGTGTGTAATCATTTTAAGTTAGAGGTAAGAAATTTACCAAAAAAGCTACAAAATGCTTCGAGTTGCTGATTAGTCCGCGAGGAAACGGCCGATATATTAGTCTTTTAATTTCACAAATTTGAAGCGTTTTGAAATTCGTTCATGTATTTGCAATGAAATTAATAATTTTCTCATTGGTATATGTAGATGGACCCATAGGAGAATAAATAAAACGAATTTGAATTGTCATTTTTACACGAACAATAATAGTGCAACACACTCATTATAGTTGTATTGAACATACATAGCTATATATAAACGTGGATGGGTGATGATAATGACGCTAATATTTGATATCACACAGAGTTGGATGTATTAATAGCCACTGTCTAATATTATTTTCAAACACCCCTAAAGGCTGCTATATCTCGTCATTTATGTGGCAATAAAATTCGGAAAATGTTGGTAAACTTATCCCCTCTGATATTCGTTCTCGCTTGCCCTTGGGATATACATCCAAACGTTTGGTATGTGTATGCATTTGTCAGTTGAATGAAACTTTTACCGATACGACAACAAAGCCCAAATTCATTAATATGTTGAATGCAATGAATGTACATACATTAGAGATGTTTGAAATTGAAAAAGTCACAAAGCACAAACATAAGTGTAGAAAATCGAACAATAAAAGATTAAAAATTGTTTTAAAATTAAATAATTCGTGTTTAAATATATCTTTTGTTCGCTCGAAGTGACATTGAGTGTATGAATATTCGAGACATTACATAAGACTGGTGATCGCAATTGAAATTAAAAAGTCTTGAAATTTATCTTTGATATAGTATACGGTATAAATTTAAATAATCTTCAATACAACTGAAGGAAATAATGTATACTGACATCACTATAAAAAAAAAAAAAGGATTAAAGAATAATGTAAAAAAATTGTATAATAATATTGTACAAGATAACGAGAATGGGAATAATGAAGACAACGAAGATTAAACAGAAATATGCTTGGCTACGTTTTCAAAAATAATCGTCAAACTTTTTCTTAATTTTCCTCGTGTACGCAACGTGCTCCATATCGCATGAACTCGTATTGTCATCGTATACCCATACATAAATACATGTATGTATATGTAGAAACATGTCACCACAGATATAGGTATATGTATATACATGTACGTACATACAATGTTATTCGCCACTGTATATTTCTCTGGCTCATTACTCGCTAATTTGTCGGGTGACGCCTAATCTATACTACAGCTGGCTATTCAGTGTCGTAACCACGCCTATGAACAATAAACAAATTGTTTTCAAATGCAATTACCTATCTTTTTGTAATGAATATGCAGATAAACGAATGTATGTGATATATATTTTTTAAATTATGTTTAATGTGAAACGGTGAAGGAAATAATTCTAAAAAAAAAACTGAAAAATTAATTTAGTAAATATGTGAAAGATGAAAAAATAAAAAATGTGAAAGGCACACAAACAATCCTCTCGACAAATGCCATCCGAGTTAAATAAAAATTCCTGCGAAATATTTTCAAGAACTCTCAAGAGTCACGTGCTGCGTAAGATGAAGAATAAAGTGCGACTCTAATAAAAAAAATGGAAAAACTAAAGAAATTGAAGATAAAAATTTATTTTTATAATTCATAATAAATTAAAGTAATATCTTGATTGAATATGAAAAAGATATGGAGAATAAATATAATCATTCTTGTAATATTGCTATACAAGTATATATATATATATATATATACTGAAATAGAATATATTAACTCAGTTGCTTATTGCTTGAAAAATACTAAATGTTATTCTAATCGAGCAAATCATTCTTAGTTTTTCAAGTATGGGATTTGCCAGTTTAATACTGTTTTTTTAAATAACAACAATTATTGATCTATAGATTTTATATAAATTAGAAACAAAAGATATTTTTTTATGATTAGGTTGAATGTGTAACATCCGAAATACATATATTTATCATGATACTATTGATTGTTTCATAAATTTGGCGGCGACTTTGACCACATCAAAAATAGAAAGAGGAACAAAGGAGGATCGATACTTGGGGGCTCATTTTCCGGGAGTAGTCGCGTCGGTCGATCCGCGCGACTGGATTCTCTGTAACTTTACTTTGTCTGGCCATACTGGCCACACACGCGAACTCGCGTGAGTATTAACGCCCTCGGCCGCATGATATTTTTTTGTATTTTGTTATGTCTGTATCCCAATAAATCAACAACACATATTTATCTATCACCGTATATACATATATGTACAAGAGAAATATTCATTCATACATTTAAAAATTAAATATATATATTTTCTCTTTTGCTCCTCTACGTTAATTGTACTCGTACACCACAACAGCCATTATAAAAAGCTACTGAATAAAATGCATCCACAAAAATCAGTCGAATAATATTTAACATTGTGTTAAAATACTTTTGGTTAAATATAAATATTCAGTGATAGATGAAAATTTTATTGAATGTTAAATAGACACAAGGGTAAATTTGGAATATTAAATATCAGCACTTTAATGTAAAATTCATACATATTTTCAAGTGTTCTCGTTTTCTTTCTAAACTCATATCATACATTCTGTACACGAGTAATCCATACCTCTCTTCGTATTATAAAGTCTATAGCTTTACATTGCATCACTTCAATACACAAACCGTGTTCGAATTAGGATAAGATAGCGGCAGTACGCGACTAAACTCAATGAACAACTGTATGTAAAAAATATATAATACTAATATGAAAAGCAGAATAAAATTGTGCGTTTTACCGAAAAAAAAAAATAAAATAAAATAAAATAAATAATAATAATCACGTGTTTTGGAAGAGAAACGTATTCGTTTGACGTCTCTATCTCTCTTCCTCTCATTCATTTACTCTTAGTGCATTCACTTTTCGTTTCGTTAATTCGCGCTCGGATGAGCGACGCCCTAGAACCAAACGAGGGCCCTTCCAATTCGGCGATCCCACACAGCACTCGGTGCTCTCAATATACTCTCTGTCCTGTAGCGTAACTATATAACTAAACCCTAAAGCGCACAAGTTGCGTACACACAACATAGCAGTGCTGAAGGAGAGACAGAGATGAAAAACGAGAGCGAAAGAGAGATGAATAAAGCTCGCTAACCCTTCGTGTCGCCATGGAGACCATTGCAAGATGTGTCACGATATGTAAATCACTCTGTTCGAATGCTTATGTCTAATTGTGAACCCGCTCCGCATATTATGTGTACTTATAATTATATTTTGGTTTAACATAAATTTTTCTATAAAATCTTTTTTCTACTCCTGAATGGATGATAAGTAAAACACTGGAGCATTTGGACATATTGAGTAAATTTATAATGAAGTGATTAAAAAAAAAGTGTTGAATCCAATATAGTAGATTGCAACGTTGCATTAACTACTTCACCTCCTTATTGATAAAAAGAATCTTATTGATTGTATGATCTCGGTTGTTATTGCATTAGGCTATTTCGAAAAATGCAAATATTTAAAACGTCATTTGATACAAATTCACATACATTATTGCGAAAGTAACTGTATTTGCTAAAATTAAAATTATATTCTTCTTTTGGTCTATCCATTTACGTTGATCTTCACGAACCTCTAATTACGAAGTACCGACATTCATCACATGAACTTTATTCCCATTGCCATTGTTTTTCCGTGATTCTGATTCATCATTGGCATTATCAGTCAACTTCACTTTAATTGGGACATGAAATTTAAGAACCATACGCTGCGCATAAAATATCTAAATTGTTCACATCCTTTTCAAGGACTAAGTGATGTCCACAGAATTATTTCTTTCATCTTGGCTGATCGGAGATTTCCATTGGTCGTCAATATCTTTTAACTAGTTTCACATTGATATTCAATTGCTCTTACAAATTCCCAATCTTTATAAATGTAATATAATTGTCCGCTTCATTACTCCAATAAGTTTTGCACACACGAAGTGAATACCCAAATTTTCGCATGAAAAAATAAATTATCGTTATGCGAACTACTTGATTGTAAAAAATCGGTGTTTTCAACCGTTATACATGTACTAGTTCAGTCTGGCTATATTCAATATCGACCACATTATTTCCATGTAATGGTTTCAATAAAAAAATTCAAATTCTCCTGTATTTTCAGTTCGATACTCATATTTAACTGCAAATAATACTCCTGTTTTTATTTATAACTGTTCAGCCTGAACATACAACTCACTGCTGTAATAAAAAACCACTGATACAATCATCTACTTCCTAAATTTTTTATTATTATTATAATTTTTATATCCACATCAAAAATAATATTACCTGATCGATAGACTCGTTATTTTGTAGGTCAATGCCACAACTACTGCATTGAACGTTTGCCAAATTTCCGATGACTCTCACCTATATATCGACTGGCCTCGATAAATCTACTCATCTGCTGCACAATATCTACATATACATATGTCCCCTCCACACAAACACACACACCCTCAACAAAAAAGATAGTGGACCTTTTATTGTCTTCAAATGTTCATTCAATCTGTAACAAGCAGCGGCACTAAAACGTTAATGTACCGTGAATCCAAAAAGAAGAAAAATATATATATATATATACAGATACATTTATTAAGCCTGACTTTTCACATATTCGCGGAGAAAATGGCCTGAAAAATTTGTAACTTCGCCTGAGCGATTCTCTGTAAATTGGTACTTTCCGAAAAATCCTCATTTCGGACTTCATACATATAAAAGTCAGAAAAGTTAGTGCTGATCCTAAGGAAATTTTTCCCTGTAGGCGCGTGCGTGTGAAACTGACGAGCAATATACATGAACATGTCTACATCACACACATATATGTATACATATACATTGGGAGGGCGGCAGGTAGCTAAGTAAATTGTCGGCTTGGGAGTGTAAGGGCGAATGAACTCGCGGTGAATATCGACTGGACGTAACCTCGAGGGTTCACAACGACATGGATCACACTTGTGTCTGAGTATGTACATATACACTCATATATACTCCATGAAAAAAAGTGGCATATTACCTTTTGAGGCGTACCATATATTCATATACCAAATATATATATATATATATATGTATACATACACAATATTATTTTTCCTATTTATTCTTTCAGCTTTTCTTCCTGTACATGTGTACATGTATGCTATTACCAAGTGTTCGATAGCCCCCGTAAATGCCTGAATTAACGTATATCCAAAGTACAATCAACCAAGTTCATCCCCTATTAATCATCTTGAATACTTCACCAGCCACGCAGTAAATAAAATATTATTTGTCATTGACGTAAACTGAAAAAAGAGACGAAATTTCTCGCCACTTTAATCATTTTAGTGTTCAGCATAAGAGGGTTCTATACTTATTTATTTATATATATATATATGTGTGTATGTATGTATGTATGTGTGTATGTGTGTGTGTGTGTTTATTTGTTTTGCGTTCTGGTAACGTCTGAATAGCTCCATCTTTTTCAAACAATACATCCGGATGCGAAGAACTGTCCCCCTGTGGCGCCATCTCGATATAAATATCAATGCCATTCGTATTTGCTTTTCACTTTATCTCTTTATATTCATTTCTCTATGGCTCGCCTCATACACATTTATATATATATATTTATATGACAGCGTTGTAATCGTAACTTGAAAAGACATCCCCCATTATAGGAAAAATCAATCGACTGTGACGAACTCTGTCTCATATACGTGTACATATATTATAGTGTAATATGAATATGTATATGATAATAATTCGTTGACGGTGTTTAGAACGTCACGTTTTCACATCTTTCGATGCTAAATAAATGTATATTTATATATATAGTGATATATTGAAATAATTGTCTGATTGGGCAGATGGATTCAATAGCATTTGCATGATTGATTGCAATAAATTTATGTTTAATTGTCTTTTTTTTTTTTTTTTGCGAAAGCAAAGAAATATTGCAATTGAATGTAATGAAATACTAAAGCCAATTATAATGTGTTGGCTTCATTTATTACGATTGCGACCGTATGTAATGTATAAACGTCAAATTATGTGCTTGAGTGATATTGAATTGTGACAATCGATATTAGACATGGTGGTTGGTTGTGTGAGTCTATGGCAACCCTACCGTAATACGCAAAACTGTACATACATATTTAATAATATGAGCGGCACAGTGCTTCTTGGCAAGCGGGGTGCATACATATGTATACTGCTTGGTGGGTTGTAAGAACAGTAGCGAGGGGGAGAGAAGGGAATGAGAAAATGCATGAGATAGAGGGTTTGAAAACCGAGAAAAAAATAGCAATTTAGGATTTAATCTCAAATTACTATCCTTAAAAATATATTCAGTCGTGAAATTAATCCAAAAAATTGCAGCAAGTATATTTGCTGAATATTTTTCATCATAGTTGTTAATTCATTTATTTATTCAATTATGTAATTGTTAATAAAAAAAAATCGGGAATACGCAGATAGAAAAATCATACTAGAATCGTTTATTCACAATAGAATATACGCACACACCTATATGCTATGTTCCGCACTTTACACTTTTTTGATGGGTCACATTAAAGTATATGTGCTTTATATCTTTTTTTTTGTCGTGACCACTGTGTTAGCATATGTATATAATAGAAAAAGCATATAATTCTTATTTTTGATCGAACCGCAAGATGATTGGGAATTTCATGTAACATTTCTTCATAAATCCAATGACAATTAACTTTCTATAAATTTTCGATTTTTTTAGTCCAACTATTCTCCAAGCAGCTTCACTATTATATAACGTAAATTCGAGTGGATAATCAAAATACACGAAAAGGGATTTCATCGAAATTGAATATTGTTTTATATTATTCAACGTGACATTTCCATATATATTAAAATTTACTTTTCCGGCTCCTCCAACAATTTGATATTTGATTGATTAATTTAGTGTAATGTCTCGTAAGTAGTTATTTGCACGAGAGAAAAAGCATGTATACATTCAGCTGAAACTCGTATTTTATGTTCTGAATCCTTGAAATAAATAATTGCAGCAATACCCATTGGTTTCTATAAACTTCCAAATGAATAAATTGTTGATACTATGTATCTTTTGATGAAAAAATTGTTGTGCAATTACAAATAAAAAACAGTAGACAATTAACAAATTCCATATTTGAAAAAGGAAAAAATTATTTTCAATTAAACACAAAGTAAAAATCGGTTGATTTAAAAAGCAATGGACCTTTTTAGACTCATTAATCGCTAAGTTAGTATGGGATACCTTACATGTTTCCATTTATTTTATATCCATCCATCAATAAAATATGAACTAGGTGGAAACATCAAAATTTCAAAATGCCTATTGTAATCTTATGCATGTGTATGTTTACATACCCATAAATATTATATATATGTGAGAATAATTCCACGGATATTAGTCGGAAGGAACTGTACTATCTCGCAGATATATTAAGCTTTTATTAAAATCTGAATTATTCTGACATGAACATATGTTCTTTAGTGTATAAGTACTTGGTTTCTATACAATATATGTCTATGTATATTGTACATAGCGACCTTGTCAATGCACCAATATATAGGCTAATATTCTTACGGTTTCATCAGAAATGTTAATAAATAATAATGATAATTATTGGATTGCACACCAAATTTATCATCAAGTAATGAAAAAAATAAAAAAAAATGAAAATGAAAAATTCGAAACACAATTTTCATGAGACATCTACACTTAATAGTAAAGGCACAAAAATAATTATGATTTTATTTTGACATTGCATGTGCTTGAAACAATATTCCTATCATCGTTTATTCGTCTATACAAATAAAATGAATAATGAGCAAGTTGAGTTCAGTATTTTCAGAGGTGTACAGTGGAATTTCCGGTATATCAAAGCCGTTAAAAAAAAAATTCCAGACTCTCATATCTCTCTACATCTAAACATTTATATCCAATAGGTATATAGTCTCAACGCTGCTTGACTTCATCTGTATATATATATATATGAGTGTGTATGTGTGTGTGTGTGTAAGTGAATGTGCGCGCTTGTGTGCATATGTGTATAATCCAAAGGCGCTAACGAGCTCAATAGTTCTCCACTGACTGTATGTATACACAATGGGAAATTTGTGCCAACAAATTGCCGACGAAGTGAGACGTGTAATAAAAATAAAAGAAATATTTCTTCTTTTTTTCCTCTTTCCTTTCCTTCCATTTCTCCAAACAGAAAATAAATCACTCAGCGGTGTCAATTCAACGACGGATTATAAGATACCCAAAAAACAAAAATAAAATCATAAATAAGCAGGAAAGAATAGTTTTTACCTCTCTTAACTTTCATCTTTCTATTTTAATTAATAATTTTGACTAAGCGCCAGAGTAAAGTGATCATTTCTCCCGAATTTTCATTCTATGTACATTTGTCTTCTTAGTTTTTACTTTAATTCAAACTCACTATTTCTTTTTTTCGCACTCTCGTCATTTTTCTTGCACTCGCTTTCCAAGCGTGACAAAATTTTTGCGTTTGCGAATTCTTTTAGAAAAAATGAAATTAATGAAGTTAAGTACATACTAAATCTACGTACATACACATGCACTTGTACATCCCCGCATATATACATACATACGCATATGTATGCATACATTATGCATATATCACACGAGGGTTGAATTAAAAGTGCAAAGGTTCACGTTGAGAGAATTGAAACCTATATTGTGTATATATTTGTGTGTCTATGAAACGTTGTAAGAGCGTATATGACAACACACATCGACACAAAACACACACACACACACACACCTTAATATATTCATGTATACGTCTTTACACAAGTATATAGAAGGCGGTCGACTTTCCAAGCACGCAATCCGCTCATTTTCAGATACTTGACCGCAAATGTCAAACACGAGTCTATATCTGCTCTCAGTTCCACATATTTTTTCGCCCAATACTATTTTCAACACAACAACAAATAAATTATTTACACAGTGATAATGTAAATCTATCTGCATAAATATTTACATTACATTAATTATAAAATTTATTGTATACAGAAATAAAACAAATAATGCATTTTGCTGTCGAGACTAAAGTCTATTTTATATACCATATATTGTATACATGAACATAACTCGATTACTTCAACGTTAATAGAGGAGATACGTAAAGTATGTGAAACGCTTCGTAACACTTTGTTAGGGATGAAGATAAACATGTGTATATATACTATGTGTACGTATATATGCATGGGTCGGTGTATCACAAAAGAAAACGAAAGAGGTAATAATAAAGTATGCAGGTTTGAAAGCACCCAGATACATATGTATATATACATGGATAATATGCAAAAGCTCGAAGTCTCACTACACTTTCTATAACCCACTTGCCTCAACAAACACGAGTATCAACACATACCCAGACTTTTGTACAGTTGAATAGGTATTTTCTAATTCAACAGACAGAAAAGGTAAGATATATGGATGGCTGATATTAACACATATATATTTGTATGTTTAATCATTTTGACCAATATACTGTGCACAATAAAATTGATGAAGTGCATGTATACATGCATACATGTATATATGTATTTATGCAGTTCGTGGCGTAAGAGTTAATGGAAATTCTCGATGATAAGAGGGGGGGATCTATTACAATTCCTGCGGTTGATGAAAACATACTCGAGGAAGCTGACCCGGGTGATTTTACATCTGGCTTGATCACAATTTTCTTACACTTTAAATTCATGAAATTGAGCCAATGCGGTGATTGGCAGTGATGGCAGTTATTGTGGTGAGTAAACGAGACATGCCAATGTCTCTGATTACCGCCAATAAGCATACGTGAAACCTGTGTTATTTTTATTTGAATTAATATTGGATATATGAACTGGTAAAAAGTGTGTGTTTGTAATGATGACAAAAAAGACGAATGAGATAGAGTGAATGACAGTAATGAAGTCGAGATTCACCGCGGACATATTTTTGCTTGAATAAAAAGAAAACAAAGGAAATGATAAAGAGTGAAAACCCTGTAGCGGCCATTAAATTATTCATGAGGTGTAGTATGTGGATGAAAACGAATGAACAAATACAAGATGTATAATTGCGCTGTTATAACACTGAGGTGAAAAAGAAGGATAAAGACAATACAAGTTTGACTGATGCGAAGGTTCGGGTGGCCTACATCTTATTATTTTCATTGAAGAGAGTTCACTGCGAGTGGCCGTCGCTGACAGGACGACTGCGAATTTATGCTCATACTCTTCACTGGCTCTCCACAATACATTTTTGTGTACATGCCATAAAGTAAAAAGCTGCCTTGTTAATTTGTGTCCATTCATGTATACACAACATAAGATATTTTATCAAATTTCGTCTCATTAAATACATATTCAACATATATTCTCATTGTGTAAATAATAATTTGTTCGTAGCGGTGTGGATATTATAATATTGAATACATAAATACCTATGCTAGACTAATGAGAAATGAAAACATTGATGGAATTTATGACATGGCTGGCAAAATGTAGCTGTGTGTAGAGGCCATTGTTACGATTACCTAACAATAAATATTCATGAATCCTTTATATATAAAATATAGATAGCCAAACGAGCAAGCGATACGGTGAATTTGCCATGTGCGGTTGTACGAGAGATGCGACAAAATCAGATGTACGAAACTGTTGTGTGTAAACGCAATCAGCTTTTGATTGCAATTTCAATATATATGCATGCGCATTTATATTTACCGATTCTAAAACAATTGTTCTTTTTTCACTTTTCAATAATTTGTTTACACCAATTGACATGTAAAGTGGGCAAAATAATAAATGAAATCGTCGAAATGCTATTTATAATTCTCATGTATAATTAATACAATAAATGAACTTTTACTTACAATTTGTCCAGCATTCTCGTTTCCATTTTTGCAACATCCTGCAAAATTGATGAAAAACTCACTGACTGTTTTTACGTCTTCCCCTTTGTCTCTTTCTTTTTCGCAACCTCCAATGTCTTCCCCTAACAATACAAAATAATAATTCCCACAGTATATCTTCTTTACTTTTAAAAAAATACACTAAACGATATTTAAAAACAAAAATATATCTCCAATAAAATCAATGGTATATTTTATTATTTTATCAATGAAATAACAATTGAATAAACAAAAAAATAAATTATCTCACTGTTATAAATATTACGCGGATAAATAATACAAAAATAATCACAATTATATTGCTATATTGCAACGAAAAAAAAAAAGAAGAAAAAGAAACTGCAATTGTCGACAATTTTTCTCTCTTTTCTTATTGTGACAAAGGCTTTCTCTACACACCGGTCAATTTTGCTTTATATATTGCCGGTGAACCAATATGGAACGAATATACACGACGTCCGAGAGACGCGCGCGTCGCGACGACACTGGGGTTGGCAAGCACCCCTCTCTTATGTGCTTGCCGGCTGAAAGCACCCCACTACATTCGAATGGCAACGAGAGCACTGCGAGGGTGTACAATATATATCGAAAACTATACACAGTGTACCAAAATTAGTGATATTACAGTTGTCAACAATATAAATTGATAATTGAGTTTATTCAAGATTGAAAAAATCCTCATTCATTCAATTTGCCAAATACCATTTCAATTTGAATATTTCTTTACGCAATGTTCTCTTCTATCCGTATAATTCCCAAACGCTGACAGGAATTCTGCACCAATGTATAGTTACGCTGCTACTGTAACTGACAAAACTGCATTGTAAAAAATTTAATATTGAAATCAACGATGCAAATATTGTTATTTTGGTTTATACATAATAAGTGTTACAAAAGAAGTATCATTGATGTAAAATTCATTCTCGTATATATTTCTTTGTTACGTAATTATATTGTCACAATACCATTCCATGCTAATTATATTTTATACATAAGTATGTGAGCGGGACTGAGAATTACATGACACAACACGAGATCGGAATCAAAAACAAAATGACACTTGAAATTGTTTTTTTTCGTATTAACGGTAGATCATGTATTCCAAATTAACGCCGACTAATGCTCATATAGTAAAACTATTAATTTTTTTATATTAAAATCAAGGAAATGCGAAAAATTTCATGTATAAAAAAATTAATTGTTGTTTATAAGCATTGTATTGCGCGAATAATAATACGCATTAACACTATTTTTATTCTAAATTGATGAGTCGACGTCTACTACACTGTTTATAATTAGTGAAGGAAATATCGGTAATTTTGGTCCACCATATATATAGGAACAGCCACTATCGAAGAGTATTAGATGATGAATGAATGAATGAACAGTACAGTGCATCTATCTACACCATATACACGGGGGGGGGATAATCCATACATATATGTCGTTTTTATATGAAGGCGTTGTTTGAGGGGGTTGCGCTACTATGAGTGTAGAAAAAAAATTTTATGAAGAAGAAAACAAAATGCAGAGGGAAAAAAAGAAGCTCTGCAATATTTACTCACAGATTCAAGTATAATGCAAAATATACTTTTACTCCGTTATAATTATGTAAGATCAGCAGGTCAATAAATTTCCAAAGCCAACAGACTTTTTTTTTCCTTGTTCTCTAGTCACATGAATGATTTATATGTCTGCATTGATAATTCATAAACACACAACAGAGAATGTTGTATGTACTTAAATTGAGTTCACGAGCATTTATTCTTTTTTTGTTTAATTCATTTTGATCGCTTGGTATAAAATTTTTATCTGTTTCCGATAAAGTTGTGTGTGCTTTGGTATTTATATTTATTCTATATTTTGTATTTGTATTTATGTTTTTGTATGAGCATACTAATTGTATTTTATGGGTGTTGACTGGTTATTTTTGATTAAATATTTTTTTTCTGATAACTTATTTGAATTACAAAGCAGCAACAACAACCCACTGTTGTTCGTAATGTCGGTATAGAGGATCACTACTTGTTACATTAACGTGAAACTGGTACGAGAATATGCCACGGGAATCTTTCGGCTTTTATTCGTCTCCAGTCCAGTATGTCAGAATACGCTTCAATTAAATGGCAAAATCAGATGTATATTCTCAGGAAGCGCAGCAGTGCACAAACTGCCGGTTATTTTTACTATTAAATGTTTATAAACACACACTGATATAATAAAGAGAAAAATAATGTCAGAATATGATAATGTACGAGTTGGAAAACTCCGCCTAAAAGGTGAAAAAGTTAAGTATGTATTTTCAAAATGAATTGTTGATAAATTCATTTTATAAAGTTCAATCCAATAAATCACTTCGATTACTCAATTTAGATCGAAAAAACGAAAGCATAAAAAACAAGGAAAACGCGAACGAAGTTCTGAAATTACCGACACTGATTCAACTCAACATGGTAAAGTTTATGTGGGAAATTACATTACATTATAGACTTAACCTAAAAAACACTGTGTTATCAAGTCTTTTATCAATGTATTCAGGTGGATGGTGGAAAATCAAAACATTATCAGACATTACTGGAACAGTAGCGATTGAATTTGGTAATCAAACTTATATTAAAGCGTTGGATAATGGTTTATTTACGCTTGGTGCACCTCATGATGAAGGTGACGGTCCATCACCGGAAGAAATTCTCACAGCATTTCCAGTTAATGAAACAAAAATAGCGCTGAAATCTGGCTACGGTAAATATATTGGAATTGATAAAAAAGGCGATGTTATTGGTAGAAGTGATGCAGTTGGGGCTATGGAACAATGGGAGCCTGTATTTCAAGTGAGTGCCAGTTCTTAAGAAATTGTACGTATACTTATGTGATACATTATGGCGAATGGAATGATTTTTAGGATGATAAACTGGCGATTCTTGGTAATAACAGTTGTTTTATGTCAATTACGGAAGATGACGATGTTGTTTGTACAAATAAAACAGCTGGGCCATCAGAATATGTTTGTTTAAGAAGTATTGTACATCATGTGGATGATCCAAATAAAGATGTGCCTGTAGAGGAGCAGGGATCGCTCACTGAAGTTGAAGTCAATTATGTGTATGTACTCGTATAATAGATACTTTGATTAAATTTTCAATGTTTTATCACGGAGACTTTAAGTTCTTTTGGAAGATGATTCTACAATTCTCTATTTACGACAGATTTATAACACGTTTTTGCATTTGATACTGACACTCAAGTGGTTTTGCTTCAATACAAAATTACGAAAGATTCTCAATAACTATAAGGACGGGATCAATAATTGACAAATTGTTTCAATTCATTTCAATTTTCCGGGTCAACAAATACGAATTATTAAGTCGTAAAAGATTACAGTGATAATTTTTACTGTTATACACCGCCAACTTTTACTACTAACTACTGAATTAAAATTAAATTTGAATGAAATCATGTAACCTTTAAGCGTTATTACGAATGTATGTTATAAATATTTTTTTTTGTTTACAGTCGAAAGTTTCAAAAGTTTCAGGACAAAAAATTGCGAATTAATAAAGAAGATCGTGGGGAATTGGGTAAAGCTAAAGTAGAAGGAACGCTGCACGAAACTTTGCTGGATAGAAGAAGTAAAATGAAAGCAGATCGTTACTGTAAATGAATTAACTGTGTATAAGTAATAAATAAATTGGTATTATTTCATTTTCATGAGATGAGTAAATTGAGAAATTGTATAAATTAACTACATATCGTTCAATAATGAATTTCACAGGTACTTGCCTATCCTTTTTAATAGGTGTAATTCCAATGTTGTGATGATGAAATCGATACTGTTTGGATTGATTCGTTGGATCCATTATTACAATAACCTCACTCTTTACAAGTGTAAAAATGAAAATATAATCAAGTAAATCAGTATTTCATAATAATCTCACAAATAAAATACGACAATGACCACTATTTTTATTTGAATCTTTATCCTGGAAATAATTTCGTGAAATCATATTTACTGGAATGGTTAAAAAAAGAAGAGAGCAATCAGATAAAATTTTCTTTGTTCTTTTCTTCAACCGACGAATTCGTACAAATTTTGGGGCAATTTCGAAAGGGAATTCACAGAGTATAATATTTTTTTTATATCTGAATCGTCTACTGATTTGTAACGTAACACTTGATATCTTGGCTAAGGAAGATGTGATATTATATTTGACTAAATCAATTAAAACACCATTTTTTCATTCTCTATAGACAATCACATGTGCAATACTTAGAATCAAAATAGTGATGCGCATAGCATACCACGCAGTAATATATATAAAAGTAGCGCCAAATAACATAATTATTTTTATCTTCAGAGTATGATAGTGGCATAATATTTGAATTTTCTGTGCCCAAATAGTCTGATATTGTCACATCAAATTTGAAGCTACTAACGAACGTTATATTTAAATTTATTTCAGATTTATATCAAATGTTACTCAAATAAACTTATTGCCAATTTTATTACCGAAAAATCAACGCATAGAAACTATTCCCGTATTCCGGCTTTTAATTAAATATTTCATTAGACCAAATATGAAGGCCCAACATTCATATATAATTAATGCTATTTGAATGTAATAAAAAATAAATGAGACAAAATTCATTTTTCAAGCTATTTTGTTAGTGCACTTGAAAGAACATTATATTTCGAAGACAAAAATTCTGAGCAAAACTAAACTCAAAAGCTCATAAAACTTGACTTTAAATCAATAAAAAAAAAAGTTTTTCTTTCATTATATTTTGAATAAATTATAACTATTGATTAAATTTTTCTATTATCTTTAAGGCTGTATAATATACACAAATAAAATTGGCACTTAGCATTATTTATTATCGAAAAAAAAAATTCTAATCAATGATAATGAAACAAAAACAATGTGAAGAAATAAGATAAATTTGTTTTTTACACTGTGTCTGAAATTCAAGATGTATGAACGACAATAATTCATTAAATTTTTCATTTCAAAATCGAATTTTCTACATTCCATAAAAATAATTGAGCAACATTGTAATATTCATAACCTCAGTTTTTGATACTGCTTGAAATAATATAAATTAACGACAAAAATTATGTGGAACGTGAACATTTTGAGACTTCACACATATTTTTTCTTTTGATAGGTTACTTAATTATTAAACAATAGTAAAAATAATAATAATGATAATACTAATAATAATAATAATAAAACATATACCAGTAATTAACTCGAATGAAGGTAGATTAATTTATTTAACTATATTGAATTAGAAAATTGACTACAACTAATCATAATTATTGTGAGCGAGTAGATGATTTGGAAAGAATTTTATCATTAGGAAAAAAATTATGAATTAAGAGAAATTATCGAGTTAGGCGGGTATTTATCATAAAATATAATTAGTTTTGATGTGATATTTTCAGCTGCCTCGAACTTCCGTTGATGATGTCGCCTCGCCTCGTTGAACTTTTAACCACTCAACAAATTCATCTAGCATTACTGGCCCTGAAAAAAGAAAATAAATATATAATTTAAATTGATCTCGTACATATTCCGACATAATACATATTCAGTAATAGTAAATAAACTGGAAAATAATCTAGTAGTATTCTTACACGCCCCATCCAAATCATAATTCATTAAATCGTGATTGATAGTCCGCGAAAATTCCAAAATGTTGCACCACTGGTCTTTATTAATAACTTTGTACTTGGACTGGTCTAAAAATTGTGCAAATTGCATGAATAATGGCCAATGTTTTCCCAATAATAATTGCAACATCACTCGTGCAGTTTCCATATCCATACTCCGTTGATCCCTATCCTGAAAATAAAAAGAATAAAATAATTATGAAATATAAAAAAAGTCCCGTGCGTTGAACAATTAAATAATCGATTATGTAGATACAACAATAGGATATGAAATTTACTCTTGCGAAATCATAAGCGTATCTGTAGATTCCTTTGAATGTGTGAGGTTCATTGAGTAAATTTCTTAGATATTCAAGCTTTTGTTGTACTTTACTTATTGAATCGCACTGAAGCTCCGAAAGGCCTTTTAACCACTCGCTAAGTGTGAAAAAACCCATTTGCCGGGCATTCATTTTATATGCGAGCACGAGCATCACAACATTTTCAGGTTCAACCGCGATATCTTCGCAAAATTTTTCCATTCCTTCTGGACCAAGAGTATCAGGATCGTCTGGTACTGTATATTCTCTGAACCACGCAATACATCGTTTTTGCGAGAATGATGACGCACTTGGGACGTCTTCTGTTTTTGTATACCGTCTTGCACTGTAAGCAAACATAAAAAAAATAACAACAACAAGACAAAGAAAAATGAACATTTCACATATCAATTATCAAATCCACTAATGAAATAATTGTAGAAAATCAAATGCGACTTGAAATTTCATAAGCATAATCTATTTACGAACACATTGTCATCCATGCACTGTCAAAACACAGCAATGAAAACGAAGAATAAATATTTCTCCCCTGACGTAAATCACGATTTTCAATTAATAAATAAAGTTAAAATCGATAAATAATTAATATTGCAGTATAAATAAAATTAAATTGCAATCGGAAAAGAAATGAGATGAGTGAATAAATGAATGTAAGCTTTAATGCTATGTAATTGTAGACCAACTAAAGTGGCGAAGAAGGGCAGACTAAAATTGTGGTGGACAGTCTATTTTAAACTGCCATACTATATCTAACCAGAAACCAGTGGATACATCTGAAGAGTAAATAACTAAAAAATGTCTACCAACATCTCATCAACATTGGCATAAACATTTTTGCGGTAAAAATTCAATAGTCCCATAAAAACGATCTAACTATATACCAAATAAGTAAGTAAATAAATGAACAAAAATATTATTCATTCAATATCACATTACAGTATTAATTATGACTATGTCCGAATATATTATCCTCTATTCAGGATGAGATCCACCCGAAAGTCACTATGATTCATCTACAAGTTTTCCTATTTAAATTTCTCTAGGAAAATTATTTTTCCCACCGTTTTTTTCCGCAATATGTGGATAATTCTTTTTCCAAAGCTGCTGGCGATGAATTGAATGTGTACAATTATTTATATAAATGTAATATATGATGTAATTAATTAATATATTAATATAATTAATATAATTCCATATATTTTTTCCCCAACAAAACTCACAGACACAACAGTTGATGCATTTGTATTGGCCTACCGACCTACAACTATAAATTACATTTATCTAAATAATTGTACACGTCAAATTTATATGAAGCAGCTGTAAACAACTAAGTATCTTCATATGAAGCATGAAGAAATACTGGAAAAAGTAATTTTTTCAAGACAGTTACTAAATGAGTAAATCCTACTGTTAAATATAACGGACCTCTGATCCATTTATCCGTTATAATTCAAAATAATAATAAATAATATCCAACATTTGAATTAAAATTGAGGTATTGTCAACGAATGCATACCTAGATGTGTGTCTGAGCCTCTTGGAAGGATGCCTCGGCATACCATCTTCATGGGCACTTGGTGACATTTCTGTTGATGCGTGATGATGATGATGATGATAGTTTGTACTGGAGGGCGCTCGGCGCTTACTGCGAGGCATCCCTCCTCCTCCCAAAACCAACCTCTTCTCCTTGTCACTTCTTGCAAATTCTCTCTGTCCTCCGTTAATTTTATTAATTTCACTTAATCTGCCAAATCCCGGATTATCAATTGATTGCACAGCTCTACTCGCAGTCCACGAACACTTTATATTACATATTAGGAAAGAATTATAAGTAAAAATAAATATAGTCATGTATTAAGAGAAAAAAATTTTGTTCATTGTATACATGTATATATATTAAAATGAATTTTACCTTGTAACCGTACAATTGACTGCTGGTTAAATTGAATAAGCTAAACTGATCGGTGATATATTGAGTTTCACGATGATTTGCCTGCTCCTTCTTTTCAGCCGTTTCGACGTTGGGCAAAATCGAGGTTAGGTTCATTGATACATATCGTAAGTTAGTGAAGAAAATTTTTTTATTATCCTCCAAGGTACTGCGATTGGAGAATTATCTATCTTTCGTGAATTCGATGATGATTCCACAATTGAAACTGTATCAAATCGCGATAAAAAAAAAAACAAAATGAAATTTCAAGGTACGTAATATACAGATGGTGAATGATTTAGGTGTAGTGGCGATGCTGTTTTAATTGTACATATTGGATTGGATGATGGTGTATATAGTGAGACGAACGGGTGGGGGGACGGAAGAGAAAAGCTAGATGGGGGAGGCGATTGGAAGTTTGTGTGTGTCGATGTGTGCACCATTCAGCTGGGAATAATATTTGATTGAGCAGAATTGGACGAAAAAAAAAGAGAAAAAAATATCAACTGGACAATTTGACATTACCACCGAGAGAAAAACACAAAAAGAGAACACGATCAGTAATGCCAAAGATGTTATAAAAATTCAAACAATTGCTCACAATCACGAAAACCAACCTTTGTTATTTTTAAAAAAAATCCGTATCATACTTTTCTCCAGTATTTGTGTGCTTATATATATACATATATATGTATATATATATATATGTATATAATATAATTTTCAAATTCAATAAAGTTTATTAATCACTATAAGAATTCTAATTTTAATGAATAAAATTACGCACTAATCATAAATTCGGCTGATAGAATTCACCCTAAAACAGAGAGAAGGCTACTGCGAATTTCCAATTTTGCATGCGACAAACGTGCGATTTCAGTTTTCCATTGCGCCATCTTTTCGATGTTCTATCGACGTGTAAACACATACGATGAGCATTTATATATCGATGTTTTTTTTATCGATAAAGTAAACCGCAATCTTCAACAAGCGGAAAATTCAAATGATGATATGCTACAATTATTCAAAATATTGTGAACAAGTACATTAATAGATTATATTTAGCAAATACAATGCAGCATTAATATTTAATGATTGTGAAATAAATTTATTGAATTTACATTATAATGTATATAAAATTTGTATGAGTATGAACTTGAGCTAATTTGTGTTATCATCACCACTCATCGATATTATGCCACCGTAATATGGTCCATCAGTGCTTCTTAGTGGGCTTATTTCATCCTAAAATCAATATGAAAATTTTGTAATCATCAATAAATTCGACCACCTTATCGCGATTTATTTATACGAAAAAACGTAACACACAAAAATACTCGCCAATACAAAATTCACCCAATTATTTTGTCACCAAACTTTTATAACATGTATAACAATTTAATTCTTCACGTAAAATTTATCCTGACAATATTTATATATAATATACTCTCATTGTATATGAACTCTTACTACAATTTCTCCAACAATATACATTTACACATTATAATCATTTCAGTTTACAGAACTCTGAAGTGATTGGACAATACAAATATATCAATCATTAATTGTCTGAGCTAAAACTCTTAAATCGTGTATATTATATTACAAACATGAATGAAAAATATTATTTCAAATGTTTCCAAAATGTTCGCTGGCACCCATATGTAGATATAAATATATATATATATATATATATATTTTTTTTTTATTTATAATAAATATGAATCAGTTCCATCAAGAACATGTACATCAATAAATTATATCAGATTTGAGCAGGCAAACATTTAATATTATGTTACTATATTGCCTTGCACGCGCTCACGGTCGTGAATATCAATTAGTTTTCATACGTATAAAAGTGAATGTGAAATTAGATATAGCGGACATTTCACATTCCTTATCATCAATTTCATAATAATGACCATTATATATTACGAACATGAACTCTACATCAATTTTAATAATCAACAGTACTACAAAAAAATAAAATAAATATTTTTCCAATTTGTAAATCCATAATATTAATAATATCGACGTTATTATAATACTTACCTCTTATTTAGAATCAAGAAAAAAAATAATAATAGCGCCCTTACAAACATTCGACACATGGCAATACAATTAGTGAATTTAAACGGAAAATACACATACAAATTTCTATCGTACCGATCAAAAGACTACCTTATAAAAAAAAACTAGTTATTTACAGTAATAATATAAAATGATAATCCGAATGCCCAATTGAAACTTCAAGAAATACAAATACAATACAGATAAATCTACGAATATTAAATTTCAACCAGTTCGTTGCACAAATGAGGAAGAAAAAAATTTTTTGTTGCATAAGTATAAGGCTGAAGCAAAAGAACAATAAATAATATTTCAATTTATTACATTTCTAAATACGCTTAGCGCATTGCACACCGAATGTAGACTCCCATTATTGGTATATATATCAAGGCGACGCGCCACCGACATAACATCAAAGGCAATGTAGTAGGATACCAGCCACCGAAAGTACCTCAGCAATATTATGTATGTTATACATAATAATCCTCCTTCTTTATTCAATTTATACAGCACCACCATCATTGAATTGGAGTTGTGTTCACCTCTGACACCGGACTTGAGAGAGAATACAGCGTCTAGGCGAAAGCCAAATCAACGTCACATCGTTGTTTCGATCGATTGCATTTTTTTTTTATTGTAAGCGTAGGAGCAATTTTAGATCAATGGGCGTAATTGAGTGTGCCTTTATTCACCTGCATGGGGGTCTCTGCATTATTCCGTGTAGGTAGAGAGCCAGCATTGATCATGCAACTGTCATCATGTCGTTGTATTTTGAAAAAATCGCCGACACAAAAAACCTAAGAATAAAATATCATGAATACAATTCCGAAAATTCACCATGCTCAACTAAGTTCAATCATCTATATCAAATAAGTTGACACAAATATTATACTGTAATGTGTACGCAATAAGTAAAAATTAATAATTAATATCCTTACGAAAATTAGAGAAATCGTTGTGCCAATAAGCATTCCACATAACACGTCGCTCCAATGGTGTTTATAATTTGAAACTCTTGACATCGCCGTGAACCACGCCAAGATAAGGCATATTAATTGAAGAAAATGCTTCAATAGTTTGCTGCCGCTCCACGTCATCCTTATTTGCAGGTATAACTATAAATGTAATACAAATATGGGTAAAATAAATAAATTAAATAGGTTTAAAATCGCAGATGACTCAAAAATATATTCTTACATGAAGATCGGCAAAATGTATAATATATATATATATATATATAATCTATACTTACAGCGAGGTAGATCATAACGTAGGCAGAGAAGGATGAGTGACCCGACGGAAATGACAATCTGAAAAGACGAATCGAGTCGTCAATTGAGATGGATCTTATGGACTTGAAGCGAGCATGCAACTTAAGTGGCTTTCAACTTCTTCTCATACATTCCCTCTCTTTCTCTCGTTTCTAAACACTTGAATCTTTCAATATAGACTTTTTGCTTTCTCTACGAAATCTAAAGATAGCGAACCCACAAGGCTTTAGCGCAAGCAAGAGAAATATGGAAGGACTGAAAACGCGTACAGCCCAACATTACTAAAATACTTTTTCTCTTTCACTCTCTGCCCCTCTCTTTTTCTTGTGCCCTTCAAACCTTACTCTTGTTCGGATAGTCGCGTAGGACCATTAAAAAATAAGTATAAAAAAGTAAATTGAAGCGACTAAAGTCACATGGCTTTTGACTTCATATTATTCACAACATTATATATCCATGCACATATGTATTTTGTGCCTCTTCATGAGATATATATGTATATATATGAAGATTTTGTAAATGGGATTCTCTGTGTCCCACATGAATTTTTCGAGAAAAGACTATGCTCTGTGATAAACGTTTTAACAAAAATGAATGAAGCGCATGAATTCTTTCATCCATTTATCTAATCAATTCTTGTGCACGAAATGAATAAAAAGAAATAAGTGTTAAGAACGTGCGGAGAGTTTTGATTTAATTCGCAGACAGAATAAAATATTAGATGATAAATAATAAAGATACACTCAATTGATGGCATATCAATGTTAGTATCTATTTTCAAGCGATTACATCTCGCGACCTTGCACAAGCAAGTAGTCACGACCCCCCCCCCCCCCCCCCCCCCCCCCCCCCCCCGCCTTGCATAACTGTACGTATGAGTATTCGATGCAAAATAGTAGCGTTAGGTACCTGCAAAGTATATGACACATGCATGCAGAAAAAATACGGGCATAAAGATAAAGTAATAATATTTATATACATACCTGACTTCTTTCAACAGTCGCTTTGTAACTCCTTCAGCGATACACGTGAAATTTTCAATATAGACATGTTGATTTTCTGGCAGACTGCAGTCAATATTTGGTTTACAAAGCTCAAAAAAGTGTGGGCGTAATCGTCCGATTGTATATTTCGCAATATCAGTTGTAAATACTGTTGTAGCAACACCAAACAGAAATATTCCTGTCTATAAAATTGTTATCAGTGAAAGGAATGTTTTATATCCTATACTGAATATACGTATATGTAAAGTGGTTGCGGTAAAGTGACCGACTTTTAGTTTTCACCTTTTCGTATGATAATGTAATCCAGCGTAAATTGCCACGCCCAAACTTCACCGTTGATGATTGACCAATGAGATTTTTTTCATAGAAATATTCACCAATAAACATCTGAAAGATTTAAAATAATAGTGAAAATATCAAGAGATTTACAGGTGGTGAATGTTGTGCAGTATTGAATGGCAGCAGAGATTGGAACTTTTTTTGTGAATGACCACTGGATATTTCGTGCATAAACAAAAAAATAATTCAATCATGATAAAATAAGAGAATTCGTTTCTTTCTTATCATTCGTTATTGCAATCTTGTGGCCACTCAACAATTTCACTCCTATTGAATTGCACTTTACGCTCTCATCATTCCGCAAATGTACTACTTGTAAATTCATCCGAATATTCGTTAATAATCTATTTCGCCGTTATATGTTCATATACCTTGCATAATTTCGTACTCAATTGCATTTGAATTCGAGAATCGATTGCGATTGACTAATTTCCACAATGATCCGTTTAAATCATTTACTTTAGTACAGTTTGCATAAAAAACTTTAAATTTTCATCGAAAAAACAAAACTGACATAACACTGACAATTCAACTGGATTCATCGTTTGGGTGTAAATTTCACCTATTTATACACATTATATTTCACTGTACTATTCATATTATCATGACTAAATAAATAATTGCATTATTATATAATGATTAGAAACAGTGTAGCTAGTGTCTATGCCCACGTGTCGACCAACACAAATTATCAAATATTATAATTGTATAGAAAAAAAATATTTATAATGTAACGCATCCGACTATATATACAAAATAGTTCTGTTTATATAAGTGATGCGTATAACGCGTGCCTCTGATAAGATTCATTGTGGCATGATATACATACGTAGCACAATAGTACGTATATACTTTCATTAAACCCAGGGTTATCTTATTCCTTATTATACAAATATAATAATTATTATACTACGGAAGCGCATACACAGGATTACTTGGTTGAATTCAGCAATAATTATTTAATCGTGTTACAAAAAAACCACATAGAATTCTCTACAGACGAAACTCCGCTAGAGATCTACTGCATCTTTCACATATACAAACACTACATTTTTTTTTCTTTCATTTTATTCGTTGCTGCACCACCCTATCGCTTCTTTTTTTTTCTTTCTTTCTTTTGTACTTCTTTGCAACATTCTATGTGCACGAGGGAATCTCAACTCTCCGGATCCTTTGTCTTCATCTCGATGGCGCCGCTCATTCTTATATACTCTTTTACCATCGCACCTTTCGTTTCTTCAACATTTACCTCATAAATAACAATCATTAAAAAATAATGTAAAAAAATGAATAAACGAGGAAGGAAAGAAAACGGAATTCTTGAGATACTTTAAGGAAAAATTCGTTGTACAGAAATACGATCGAGTGGAGGTTTTACTGTTCGTGTAATTATTATTATTCATTACTTACCACGCAAATTGGAACGAAAATTCCGATTATATAAAGCATAGTATTGGTTACAGTGGATTCGTGAAAAGGATGTGCGAGCGACTCGTCATTACAGAAAAATCCTCGATGATACGGTTCGGCAAAGATATAAAGCATTAACACCACAAAACCAACTGAAAAACAAAATTCCAGTTTAAGAATTAAATTGATCATGCGTATATCTATGCATATATGAATAGATACACATAATTTCTCGTTATTAAATGTTTTTATGAGATAAAAAATAAACTCGCCACTATGTAAATAATTGTCGCCGATAGCATAGAAATACTTATATTCTACAGTACTTTTAATGGATTATTACTTAATTAGTAATATTTATTTCTTAATTGCTTGACGTATTTATCTCAATATTTTATCTCTGTTTTAACACAATGGGATTCTTTACAATTCGCGTTTTCTTTAAAAGAATTTTATGGAGAATACAATTCTTATTTTTCTTCTATACATTTTTCATTTTTTGTAAATTATAATATTTCAAATTAATTTGTACAAAATAAAATTGAGAAACAATTCACAGAATTATTTCATGAATAATTTTGTAGAAAAAATATTTGTTATCAGATCCGGAAAATAAAGCTCATAATCTACAAATATAATATTTTTGATTGTGATCTTATATTCTGAGATATCTCAATGAATGGAGGACAAAAAATATGTACAAACTAAATACGCGGGTATTACGCATAAAGTAATGTAATAAGTATATAATTGCCTCAGTTATTTTCAGAAGAAATAAATAAATCTAAATTCTCCAAAGATCATTTTCAATTTTCAATTTTTTTTGTATAGAGATGAAGAATAGATTATAAACGAAAGGCACGCGGTACAATACCGGTTTACGTGAGTGAATATATATCTATATAGGTATATTCAAGGAGAATCACCGCGTGTAAAATATTCCCTACGACCGGTTTTGATCTTGAGCCTAACAAAGTTTGAATAAGCCCGGCTATTATTATTCCATGACTCTCGGCCACACTCTTCATTATTCTCAAAAAGATTCAATTAATACAGTAACTTTCACCGAGAATTAGCATTGTCCGTTTCAATACATTGATCAATAGCATAAATTAATTCAACGAATTTTATTAATCAATAAAGAAGTGAAAGATGGAAAAAAAAAGTTGCAACAAATACATCGAATAAACGTCGAGGACATATTCGTGTATGCAAACGATGCAAATATGTTCTGTTCCCCCTTCTTCAATGGGGTTTTATTAACTCTCATCCAATGTTCGTATAACGAAGCGCCGAGGATGACACATCATCACCGGAGGGTCGTTAATTACTATTACTATTACTATTATTATTATTATTGTTATTATTATGGAGAACATGGGAGAATCGTTGTACTTTAGTAATGATGTAAACCGTTCTATTGGTATTAGTTATCAGATCATCAATATATCAACAATGAGGGAAAAAGTGAAAAAGCACAAGTATTTGTGTAGTCACAATATCTATTGATTTGTCATCATTACATGTTACATCGCTGCCACACCTGAATCCAAATAATCTAACCTGTATCGTGAATAAGAGTCATGCTTGATATGCGAATATCGTGAATTGAGAATCGAAAAACGAAAAAATTACCAAAAGCCACAAATTCACCTGTCGTATTTATACAATATTGGCCGATATTTTTCATTCAAAAGGATTAGCAACATGATGTTTACTCACTAGCAAGAACACACAAGAAGTCAATGATGATCTTTGGCAATAGTGGCCTCAGTGTTCGGTCCATGATTGATGTCTTTGTCTTTTTTTTTCTCTCTTCCTTGTACTTTCAATGCCAACGTGACACACTCAACCTATACATGTGTACATAAGCGATTATCAACTAGGTATGCTTAGAAATGTATAGATTAAAAAATAAAGGCATTTAACAGAAAAAAAAAAGAAAACAAATATGATTATATATAATTCAATAGTAGGCTATATTGTAGAGATAAAAAAATGTTGTTGACATTAGTTGGTATTGAAGCATAAAGGGATATGTAAATATGATTGATGAGTGAGTCAGGTATGAAGGGCAGGTGATAAATAAATAAACTCACCGGCGTCACGATGTATAGTCTTTAAACAAAATTCACCTCGTACACAGCTTTTAAATACACCACCGACAACTCAACTAAACTGTCTGAGGCAGACTGACATGACTGATTCCGTTTAGTAGTGGAGAGACCACCGAAGCAAAATCTCTACCACCACTGTTGGCACTCTGTCTGTATTTTATTTCACGTTAAATCCCCACCATCATCGTCGTTGTCTTCGTTGTGTGCCATCTCTACTAGGTACAGCTATTAGTTTTTCCTCTTTCATCAGGTTCTATTCGCTCGACTGTGCACTACATAGATTATAATAGTGTGTGGACAGCTGCACATATAGTTTTTGTGTATCGTTTATCGGAAAACCGCGTCGCCATTTTACATATGGCGAAGTATCACTACATGTGTATATATGCATACGTAACGGATTGTTTACAATTTTCGTACTATCACATGAATAATTTTACTTAGTAGAACATAAGTCAGTATATAAATTTGTTATTATGTTGGATCGTTTTTGTTCACGTTTTCATTTATTTTAAAAAGCTATTTATTCAGCTATTTATTCAGTAAATAGCAGAGGGTGGCGTAGGTAGGATGATTTGTGATGTTAATGATTATGCGCACGCGATGGTCGGTTCATTAAATTGGCTGAATCTCTCAACACGCTTCTCCGTTCGTGTCATTTGTTAGTCCGCGGGAACTACGACACATCATTTTTTTCTTAGATTTTCTTTTCAGGAGGGCATCATTATCTCTTGCGTTGCCACCGCGGAACGAGTGAACTTTGTTGTCTTTTGAGACACGCTACAGCTTGGAAAAAATTCACGTCTCTCTCCCAGTTGTTACATATCAAGAGAGATGCGAATAATGAATAACGTAAAAAAAAAAAAAGAATAAGAAAAGAATGTAACCGACGACAACCACACACTCATTAGAATTTTCCTCTTGTTATATATTAAAGTATCAACTGTGGAAGAGAAAGATAACGAATAAATATTGAAAGGAAAATACGTATTTATTCATTATATATTAAATAAAAAACGAAAAGTAAAGATGAAATATAATACAAAGAGGAAACAGACAAATAGAGATCGAGATGATAAATTTTTATTAATTAGTATAATTAGACAAGTATGTACAAAGGCGGCGCAAGACAAAATGAATCATCATCAACGCTGTCTGAATTACGGTCTCATCTCGGAATAGTTTCTTTTCTTTTTTGCTCTTTTTTTTAGTATACATTGCGCCCTTGTACGGCAATAGTTACCGTGACAAATTCACGATGTCGACGTGGTCAAGCAGCGAAAAGGAAGCGCTAGACATCGGACTCTTTCAAGCCAAATATATATATGTGTATACACATATTTCAAGATTCAAATGAATGCGTGTATAGAATTTCGTAGACGTATGAGAAAATCATCAGCAAAATTTGCAAAATTACACATTTATCTTCCTCATTTCCTTTCCCTAGTTTTAACGCTTTCAGCAAAAACAATGAAGCATTTCGCTGCGTCAAAGCCCACTATAACAATATCGTGTGATGGATAAATCATTATTTACATTAATAGAGAGATATATATATATATATATATATCAATTTGTCTTTGCAATTATTTTTCACGACAATTGTAGAATCTACACAACAATGTGTTCTAAAAACGTATTTTTTTTCTTTTTAAACATACACATTTATCAATTATTTACATTGTTTATTCTACTTAACTCGTGTATCACATGACATTGTTCCTTTTGAACTTGAATTAAATTTTATTTTGTTTATTTGCATTTCACATCTTGTCAATCAATTATGCATAAAAGCGCCTTTCTCTGCTTGCATTACTTTCTGTAGTGTCATCATTGTTATTTCTCAAAGATCGTATGCACCATGAGTGAGTTCCACCTCCAATAGTCATCTGCGCGGTTCGGATCCATAAGCGGTTATGGAATTGTCGATGCAACCAGCAGCGAGTATTATGCGATGCGGATGAAAGTTTAGGCATCCGACAGGACCTATTCGTGTACCCATGAATCCCTCATGGAATTTTATTGTATTTAAGTGCTGTCCGCCCGCTGTATTGTAAACGCTGATGCAGTGATTCATCGAACCACTAACGGCAACAAGACAAAAAGAAAGAAAGATAGAGAGATAAGCGTTCACGGATTATTACAAACATTCTGTGTTGGCACAGAATAGGACTAATATACAAATATAAACATTTTTATTTCCATTTATCCATTTGTCTTTTCGTTTACTCACCATGCGAAAATATTAGCAACTGAATGCACCGAAAAAGCCGTTACTCCTTGACTCGTTTGAATAACATTTAGTGATGAATTTTTTCGTAGATCGAAGATCCTCACGTCGCCACTGGAGGAGCCAGTGATCAATCGAGCCGAGTGAGTGGCATTAGATTTTGGCAGGTATGCACCAAGAACCCAAGCATTATGCTCCCGCCAGGTCATTATTCTCGACTCAGCGGGTGGCAATCGACGATCAAACAATCTCACTGAACCATCGCCACAACCCAACGCTATCATTGAACCTTAGAAAGAAGAAATAGGAGGAATTGAACAACATAAATTACGATTATAAGATCTTGAAAACTCATAAATCTCAATGTGAATAAAATGTTTTGTTGAGTAATTAAAAAAAAATGTAAAAAGAACCTGTTCCATCAGTGTCTAAACAAGTGGCACAACAATCAGCGCCGGTAGGAAGGTCTTGTTTTTTCAATTCCGTTTCAGCGTCCCATAAACGAACAATTCGTACATCGCCTGTTACTGCCAACGTCAGTGACTGCTGTTCCCAGCTAGTGACAAGTCCAGCTGACGCCATTGATGCTTTTGATGCTGGTTGAGAATCGGCGAGTGCTTGCCATGCAGTTAAAAGTGTTGGCTCACGTCCCATCATATTACAATAATTTTTCCAGACTCTCACGGATCCATCGTCTGATCCCGTCATCAAAAACGAAACATCATGAGAATTTATATACTGCAATGATGTTATTCGCGCCATTTTATTGCCACGAATCGTGTGATAAGTTAATTTATTGCCAGATTGCCAATCCCATACACCGAAACTATCCTTAGAAGCCACCGCCAAATGTGGATCGAATGGGTGGAACAATATTACTTCGGGCTGTTGTGAACAACGACTATGGAATATTTGAGACTCTATTCGCGATGCATGTGCTTTCTGCTGCTCTTCGCGTGCATCAAGTCGCTGCCACTTATTGCGTAAATATCTCCATTCACGCTCGTAATGCGATCGACTCTCCATATCACTCGTCGATTCTGTTTCACTGTCAAAACTCACTGGCTGACCAAACTGTGCACAGCTCCATTCAACAAATTCTGAGCTTATTAATGGATTTTTCGTACCAATAACATCATCCGCCTCTTCCGAAATAGTATTAGGTATTATTTTTCGCGCGCGATTCGCGTAAGGTGGTATACGCGATGAACGTAAAAGATCTGTTGTGACAATGGTTGATGCTGTTGGCGGTGATTCACCTTTGGATAAATAACTCGTTTTGTTTGATGGTGATGGTGGTAATGATAATGATGACGCTATTTTTGTCTCAACAACTTCTTTAGGCGTTGACGATTCTTTTACCTGATTACGTATATGAAATGTAACTTTTTGTGACATTCCAGCGACACCGGGATGGGGATCATTTTCCAAAGCGCACAACCCATGCCATAATTTCATGTAAACACTTCCATATGACAGACTAGGCAGATTTCCAAGTGAACTGTGACCTATTGGATCAAATAAAAACGTTTATTATTAATAATTCACAGTTGAAATTGACAAAGTGATTTGGTGAATCGAATATTACCAAGCGACTCGCAAGGCTTCCTTACGAATTCCCAATTATTTCCTACACAGTGATTCCGAGTGGGAGCAACAAAAAAAAGAAAGAAAGAAAGGAAACGTATACAATTCATTTCGGAATAATGCATTTTCTCTATTCTTTTCGACATCTCGTTTACTATTCAATATTTGTAATACTATAAAAAAGAAACGTACCTAAACTGCTGATCGACGATGACGATGAGACACGTTTAATACGGTCTGGATTTAATGCGTCAGTGGCATCTAATGAATGAGTATTGTTGGATGGTGCAATTTTGAGACGATCCCTGGATCCAATTCTCCGCATACCGCTGGTTGGCGAAAAAGTTTCGACAACGAGTTCTCGCCGTGAATTTTCTTCAGCAACAGCGAGTGTAACAAAAGAATTCTCAAAATGTAATACCATCCACTGAAGCGCAATAACAAGCTCTTTCCTGACTAAAGGTGACATGTCATGTGTCACAGTATTGATGAGAGTCATGATAATAATCTGATCGATATTGTTCGCGTGTTCACTGCGCTTTGTCACACTGTTAATAAAAGTCCCGAGTGCATAAACGCTGGCTGTTCGCACTTCAGGTACAGGATCTTGAAGTAACGTCGCGAGTTTTTCATGCGCAATATCACGAACACCGCACCATCGCGCCTTGTCATAATTATGCCACAATCGTCCCAAACATAAACAAAGCCATTGACGCAACAACGGATTCGGATCGTTTAATTGTTCCAGGCAAATGGATACCAAACTACCTTGAAGTGCGGCCTCCTGACCTAATGGATAATTATTTACAATTCTGGCTAGGACAAATGTTGCAAGAGTACGATGTTCACTTGCCGTTGAAACGTCTTGAAGTACTGAGAGAAAATACTTATGGCCATTATCACGAACAAGATCTGCCTGGCATGTGCTGTCCACTGCAAGAATTTTCGCCCAAATAAATACAAGCAATGGCCGCAATTCACGTGCATTACTCTGAAGTAATTTGAGAACGTATGGAAATATTCCCACACTCAATGCTAAATTTACCGCCCACGGTCCGAGATCGAGAAAACGCCCAAGAAGCTCTAACGCACGTAAGCGATGCACTTGACTGAGTAATACTTGCAATACTATTGGCAATTGTTCAGGTGGATGGCGATCTTTTGATCCAAGTGTTAACCAAACTTGAAAAGCTGTGAGTTGCTCTTCAAAAAATGGGGAATGTACAAATTTATCCTCAGACTCGAGAATTGATGGCAATTGGGAGAGACAGAGATCAAGCGCTAAATCCCACGCTTGCCACATTGGATGTTGATAAGTTGGCGGTAATTTTGGACATGATACTGGTGTACAGTCATAAGATCGTAATATTCTTTCGGCGAGTAAAAAATTTCTAAATAAACTTGCGACTAATAAATCCTGTCGGAATAACGGTTGAAATAAATCACGTGGCAATGTGTTCCATGCAATTGTATCTGTTATGGCAGTGAAAATCCAATTGAGTTCACCTAACATAGTACGCCGGTCTGTCAGCTGTCCCGGAATCCTGGAACAATAGCAATAAACAAAAAAATAAAATTTATAATAAAACTTGATATGTTTTCGAAGAAATAATGATTTATATTATGCTATATTTTTACCCACTTATCAATGAGATCCAGAGACATTTTAGGTACAAGCTTCGATGTATTTTGCATTACGAACCAACGCAATGCTATTTTAATTGGTGTTGTTAAGCACGATGTGAATATATCTGCAGGCAGATCGGGATTCATTGGTAATATTTGATTGGCAGCGCAAGCTGCTAGCTGAATACAATTTTTGAATGATGGCATCGTCAGTCCAGCTACACCAGTCACACGATTTTGTTGCACAGTTTGTTTCTCAATTTCGTACTCTTTCTCATGTTGTTCAGCAAATTGTTGAAACGAATCAACAATAATACCGGCATTGGAGCAATCATAAACATAAATACTCGGTGCGCCCATCCATGTCTGCAGATCATAAACCGATAAAGGAATGTATTGGGTATATGTCCGGTTGAATACCCATATTTCACCATTGCTCGTGGGTTTAGGCACACCATGGCCATTATAATGAAACAGTACACGTTCTTCTTTCGCATTTCTGCGTAATGATGTGCACAATTTTTTTACCTCCTCCACTGTGGGATCCAAACTTTGTTTATAACGAGCCCGAGGTTGCCAACGCTCATATTGTTTTTGCAAATTAGATCCAATAGTCTCCAAAGCTTTTTGCGGGCTCACTGACAATGGATCTATTATATTACAAAAAAGGAAACAGAAGAAATAAAAGTGTTAATCTTCTTTATCAACTGATGGAATAATGAAACCTATGCGTAAATAACCTCACAATCAGAATTATATAATGAAGCGTAATAGTTATATATGCTATAAGTGCAATAAAATGTCGCAGTAGAGATGGAACGAGACGAAATCTCAATGACATTAAAAAATCAAGAAAATATTACCAATCCAACATTCGAGTCGTGCACATGGTTGAGTTTTAACAATGTCTGGCGGATCAACACCCACATTCAGGCAAAGAACGAGCGCTACACTCACAGTTTTCATCTAGGATACGAAATGAAATGAAATTGAACACAGAAATATATCATTGCTAATGAAATGTGGTATAACAGCGTATAAAAATAAAATATTTTGAATAATGATTCAACATTAACATATTATTATTAAGAATCTTATATAAATATTAATTACCCGTTCTTTCATTCTCCATGATTGGGCAATGCAATTGATACCTTCAATACTTGAGGTGTGTCGTATTCTGTTAAAAGCTATAGGCATATTCCAGTCAATGTCTTTTTCTCCATGCTTAACATTATTTTTTTCGTCATGTTCATTAATGAGACGTACTTTCATTGTGACCAGTGACATTTTATCATTAGCCACAGTGAAAATCTCAACGCTTACAGAAGCAGTAGAGATGATCTCGCAGAGGAGGGACGAACAATCACCGAATCACATTTGAAATATTGACACCCGCACAATTCATTTTCGCATTGCCGTCCAAATCAATTGTCGAGATATTTAATCACTTCGAAACATTTGATGAAACAAATAAAATTATAATTCATTCATAGTGCATAGTAAAATAATATGCAAATGCAAACTGTCTCGCACTACTTGTCGCAGTACCGGTCGCCATGTTGCTCCACTGTCACTGCATTATCAGCGGAGAGTCATTATTATAAGTGTATCATTATGTATGAAATATAATATGATATATACTTTTATAATAAAATTCATACAATTAATATATATTATATTTTTGTTATTAAATATCAGTTATGTTTATTTACTATTTACAATACATCGCATTAGTATTAAATCATTATTCTTCATTACTATTACACAATACTGGACTTATTTACACAATTATATAAAGCATTATCATTTTGATCGCAATTAAATATATTTCTTCTCCCTTCATATAGCACGATGCCATTCGAATTGAATCAAAAATAATGTGAATGATCCAGTATAACAATAATATCTATATTATACTTCAAAAAATAAAATGTAATGTTCGACGAGAAAGCGTAATCGTTCGCCTAAATATACAGACCATACGCTCTTGATTTCTGTTCACAGCCGGCAGAACATTATATTAACGTATACAATAACATAAACCGAGTTTTGTCCCATTTTTACGTTTTGTTTGAAAAAAAAAATAAGATTATTGCTGTCACATTATGATGATCAAACATAAATTAGTTTTTATCATTTGTGATTGCACTAGCGCGCTCAATTTTGTGACATTTCAGGATTGTCCAGTGGTTTGTATCCCTGAAAAATTCAATTATAGCATTAAGTACATAGTCAGGAAAATAATAAAAAATATTTTACAGTTTATTAACGTCCCAAATATTTTTTTTACAAAACAAAGTGTTTTAACTCAACCAGAAAATCAATTGATGGTAAAGCAGTAATCAATCATGCACGAAGCGTGTGTGTTTGGGTGTTAAAGTGCCAAAATTACGATTATTATTATTCCATAATCATGTCATCCATGCTAAATTCATAAGAGTATGACATCAAATATGTCCATTCAGTGATTCATGCTTCCATAGTAATGTGATTTCATATCAACTCGTTTATATCCAACGCTTACTGTGCTATTGAGCGAATCACGTAGTCGTTCTGAAAATGTTTTGTACTCCATTTCCGGATTATTTTGGCCAAAATCAAAGTCTGCAACTTCCACTGTGAATTTCGCCCGGCTCTGTATGTAATAAGCAATGCCAAATACAATTAGTACAACGGCAGCTAATGAACAGGAAACTGGCACAACAATCACAGACAATTGAGGCTTTGTAGTAACTAAAAAATAAACCAATATATTAGAAATGAATAACAAAATCATTTCCTAACATTAAATGTATTTATCATTTTACCTTCATAAATATTAATTGTCAATGGATAAATTTGTATATCCACATCATTTTTAAGTATCATTAATATTGTATAGATATTTGGATCCAAGAAGTAATGGGTAATTGAAAAATTGCAAGATCGGAGCATTTCACCATTCTCGCAAGTTTCATTACCAGTTATATTATAATATCCGCGATGATACTCTAAACATTTATAAAATGGCCCCGTTCCATGACAGGTGACATTAAGTGACAACATGTCCCATGGTTTTATCCAATTTGTGCCTTCCACTGTTATATTCTTAATCGGTGCTATAAAACAACGACAAACAAGGATCGTTCAACAATTTCTTACACTTAAAAGTTATTGGGGGGAGGGGGGGGGGGGGGG
>CAJUYH010002557.1:0-39267 GCA_910591685.1 Galerucella tenella
CAAAGGAAAGTGTGGAGCTGCTTGTGGCTGCAGGAAAGCAGGAATCCATTGCTCCGTTATTTGCCTGCACTGCAGTGGACAGACATGTGACAATGTCGCCAGAGTCGAAATTTTATTCAACGACAATCACGACGATGACGATGATAACGATTTTTCGACCGTCACAACATCATTTCCTGCGATTGAAGAGGTTTCACGACTCGAAGAGTCTACGGAGGAGGAACTTGAACAGCCAGGACCATCCAAACGACGAAAAACGTGTGAAAAAAATTACCACTTGTAATCATTATGTTTGCTGCATAAAATTATTTCATCAATAAATTTTATGTATTTGATTTCTAATTTGGCTAGTTTATGAATTTTTTTTTGTATTGCAATAATTTCCTGAACCATTTTCCATCCATTTTGACGCGTGGATACAACCGAGCGAGCGGCTAAATGAAAACCGGGCACAGTTTCACTGACTTTGTGGCGCGCTAGAGGTCGTAATTTTTGTCGGAAATGAGGAATAAAAAAACGAATTTGTAGGTCTGGACACGTTCTACAAGTTTTATTTCAAAAATTTTTCGATATCCTTCACCAGAAAAAAGTAAATAGCGAGAAAAAAAAATTCTCCCCAAATTTTTGATATTTTTGATCGATATCTCGAAAACGACGATCGATACGTGAAAAATGCATGGGACTTTAATTGTAGATCGCAAGAAGAGCAACAAAAAAGTATTTTATAAAAAATTCCGTATCTCAACGGGGAACCGAGTTATGATGAAAAAACTGAATTTAAGGGTTTTTTCAAGATGGCGGAAATTGCACAAGGTTATTTTGGTCGACAATTTGAACTCAAGCTTTTCTAGCCACCCCCCACGTGATATCCAAAATTTGGCTTTCTCGGTTCATTTTCACTTTTAAATGTATATAATGACTGGATTAAAGTCGAGGGGAGATATGGAGTATAGTTTTTTTTTTCGCTTTTCTCAATACCTGAAAACTGAAGACTTTTGGGTCATTTACTTAGGACTTTTTCTTTTCCATCAGGTAAAGTGAGGCTCTGCACGGTAAATTCGGAAAGTTTTATAGTTTTATTGTATCTCAAGCACAAGTCAAATCAAGTTAAGTCAGTTTCTTAAATCGTGAAAAAAACTATACCAGTACGGACCATCGACCAAAGAATGAATTCAGGTGAATTGCGGAAAGGTTGACGTGAGCAAAATGTTTCTGTTATCACACCAGGTGAAATGTTGCAAGAGATGGGACCAGTACCAGTGATACAGGTGTCATTTAATGGAACGAAGCAATTAGCAGCGTACTTAACATCACCACAAAATAAAACTTCAAATAAGGCGAAAAAAGAGACTTTGTATGAAAAAACCATTAGTGAAAGGCAACCGAAAAACACAAAGGAGACGAGAACAGAAACAAGTTGTACAATTGTCAAAGTCGAATGAGAAAGCAAACTGTAATAACAGTGATGGAGAAGTTTCATCAGATAAAGCCAGTGATGATGAGTTCTTACCGGACTCAGACAGTGATGATAACTGCCACTGAGTAGAATGGTTTGAGCAATGTAACAAAACAATAAAAAGAGTTGACTTGGTTTAATGTTTAAAATGCCTGGAATGGTTACACGAGACTTGCTTGTGCAATAATAGTTGTCTGTCGCTGTGGAAAATTCACAAACATAATAATATGATCCAAATGGAAAATTCAAAACTTTTCCAAACCCTTAAATGGGTTTTTATGTGAGTGGGTACCTGAGTACCGAAATAGTTTCACAAAATAAAAAAGCAACTATTAATTCTAGGTTCCAAATTATTGTTACGAAGCTTGTTCAAAATCAAAAGTTTATTACGCTGTGAGTTGACGTGTTAAAGGTTAATCTTCAGTTACTTGTTTTTGGATATCCGATACGTTCCTGGTTTCAACCTCCACCTATCATAAGACCCAACTAACAATTTAAGTGAGGAATACTCAAGTCTCAGGAACTATAACCTATCCTTGGTAATGATTTTTACGAAAATAAATACCTTTATCGTAAGAGCATAGAATAGAGTGAATTTATAAGGTCAATAATACGAAAGATTCACCTATAACGTAACAGTCACAATTAAAGTTATTTTTATTCTTAGGATCACTTATACATTATTTTTACTCATAAGTATAATTCTGGCAGAAATAATCACCATTAGTTTCACGTAAATATTACCATAAGTCATTTTCACTTATACGTGAAATTGCTGTGGTTATAATAACGTTCCCAATTTTACTTCACAGCCCGATTCACTGTTAAGTTGCCAATGCTTGTCTTTTTGTGACGTGAATGTTCCAACAGTTTATTACTGATAGGTTTGTGAATTTTTGGTCAGACTATTGTCATTTTGTTGGAAATCGTTACTTCATAAATTACTTTTTGGTTTTTTCACCTTTATGAGTTACATTCAAAAGAAGTACAAAGTCACGATTATCGAATGAATTAACCATGAAGTGAATTTAACTTGAGGGTTGTTCTTTTTTTGGACGCAATAATGATTATCACTTTCTTTTTTTTTGTGATTTGAAATTATTGTCTAAATCATACTTCGACCGACTTTTAAGCTCAGAACATTCTGTATCTGTAGAGTAGGCAGGGTGAGTGTGTAGGCTCACAGCATTTAGGCCACATGTGACCCATTGTATATCCTCCCGAGGAGTTGTCCTCCTAGGTCATTGTCCATCCTGTCCTTCTCAGGAAGGTGGACATGTCACTGGGAGACATCTCCTTTATATCGGCAGGTGAAGGCCAAGACTCACCGAACACACACTCTCTTATTGACGATAACTCCGGACACTCGCATAAGACATGCCAGACAGTTTCATCTTCCTGTTCACACATCCTTCATAGAGGTGTGTCCACTAGCCCCATAGTATGGAGGTGTTTACTTAGTTGACAGTGACCAGTCAGAAATCCTACTGTTAAACGTAGGTTTTTCCTGGTCATCGCCAAATATTTTTCCGGCGCCAGCTTCCGAGGGTCGCCCAGGGTGATCCCGGCAAAACTGCATTCTTTGATTCCATCCCATCTCTTAAGGGATTGAGCATGGGTGTAACGTTTGGCTAGTTCCGCAATTGTCGAAGTCGTTAGGCCGTAGGTGTCACTGGGTCCTGGAATTTTTAGTCCAGCGGCTTCCCTGGCTAAAGAACCAGCAATGCGATTTCCTTTACTCCTGTCGTGCCCTTCAACCCACCTCAGGATAATGTTGTTATCTGCCGAGACGTCAGCTAAATCTTGGTGGCACTCTAGTACTAGCCTCGATATAACACGTTGTCTGATCAAGGCTAATAGGGCTTGTCTACTATCAGTGCAGATTATTATGTTTTTGCCAGAAATCCCTCTTCTGGTTAGTTCTTTTGTGGCAATTGAGATACCAGCCAGTTCTGTTTGAACCACGCTGGTATTGAGGCTAAGTGCTCTCGAGTAAACTCCACAGCCTTAGCCTTCTTCCATTTTTGAACCTCAGAACATTGTTGATATATTATTTTTATGACCAAACTGAATGTGAGAGAAGCCTTTTATATATTTTATCGATATGAAATTAATTTCTAGACCGCCTTACGCTTAACATTTTCATAGAAAAACTGATTATTTTGGTGGCGAATTATAAATTAAGAGCTAAAAGTATCCATATTATCAGTAAAGTATGTCCGGTTTATGTTTTCGAAGCTAGGGACCTCTGAATTGAGCGTGTATTACTTTGTATTATTTACCAATATTATATTATTGTGATTATGTAGAGCAAGCCACCATAGTTAAGGGAGTTTAGATCAAAACCATGAAAGATAAAGAAATAGAATTTTGTTCCACGTATCGCCAAGGAGGATAGAAAATAATATGTTGTCAGAATTACTACTTTATTACTTTATCATGACGTCGTTGGAACAGTATTATGACGTCTTTGTGTCCGTCACTGCAACGTTTTCACGACGTTGTAGTTAGCACCAATGTGTTCCCCATAGTAGTGGTCACGTGCTAACGACGTAACAACGACTAGTAAAATGACTTGAAGGTTGACTAGATAGTCAGTTTTAGGGTTTCACGACTTAAAATTTTAGTTGGGGATACCATAGTTATTCACCATCACTAGTATCGAATAGAAGTTAAATAGAAAGTCCTGGATGATTCGAAAATAGATCAGATTACACTTTAAATAAAATAGGAAGACATGAAAATTCCAGCTTTACACAAGTGAATTCCCGTTCGATAGAAATCGATGTAATTCAGTCTCTTTGTGTGATTAATTGACTTCCCTTGTCCAAGAATAAGCCAGCTCATCAAACAATGGTGCCCTGCTCCTTCTATGAAAACATAAAAGCCTGAAATGTACCTGTGCGAAATGAAACTTTTTCTCACAGGACGTTTTTGTCTTTGATATCTATTTTCCCTGTGAGAGAAATCCCCCTAATTGCCTTTCAGGCCAATCCAATGAATTATTATCGCTTTATAGACGGTCTGTGAATTATTGTGCTGAGATGAATGATTAATACGCCTGTAAATTTCATCATTCCTGTTTCACGACGAGCGTGCACTTTCTATGGATTGGAAACTTTGGAAATTTTTAGGCATATCTACAGTGTGACCCATTTTGTTTGGAAGCACCCTTGTGAAATCCGCATTTCTCAAACGATTTTGATTTAATTTGTTTTGTTAGATTCAGTTTTAAAAACAGTATTTTGGCACAAATTTTCATAGCCTAATTACTATTTTCAAGGCCCTCTACGTTAATTTTTTTTTGCCAAAAAAGACAAAAGTACGTTAGGCATTTTTTTTTCAAATATACCACTGGATTCAAAATCATTACATGAAATATCAACTACCAAAATTTTATCAGAAAATTTTTATTAACAACAAAGTTATTATAACATGAATTTGGAAAACGTGGTATTTCCAATAATTTTTTACGTAGAATGTAGACAAATTTTCGAAATGGCAACATGGTAAGCAAAAACTCGGACCCAAACATATTGCACAGTGAAAATTCGAATCCGATAACTTAACCCGTACTGGAGTTAGAGCTTCTGAAAGTAATGTGAAATTGTGCTCCAGTGGTTTAGTCATGTTTGAGAAAAAAAAATGCCTAATGTATTTTTGTCTTTTTTGGAGAAAAAAAAATTAACATAGAGGGCCTTCAAACTAGTAATTAAGCTATAAAAATTGGCACCAAATTACTGTTTTTGATACCGTAAAAGTGGACAACTTTGCCCTTTGCGTCTAGCTTCACCCACGGACGTCATTAATTAGAAATCATATTTCGTAAGTCCTGCAACATAGCAAAACCACCAAACCGCTCCAGCGTGTTCAAATTAATATTTTCCCAACTATTAAGCAAAGTACAAACTGGATGTGATTCTGGAAAAATATTCAAAGTGGATTCAGAGCTTGCCGAATTCATCCGTTTGACCCCGACGAAGTTTATAAAAAAATGCCAGACCAACGATTTGAAAAAAGGAATGAGAGGGAAAATTGATTAATCGTTTTTGGAATATCTTAAAAATCAACGTAAACCTGACGAACCGCTTAAGAAAGGGGCTGAAAATACATTAAAAGTTCGGGCTGGTTGTTCCTTGATATATGAAGAAACGAATGGCACTAATGAAGCTGTCTCTGATAACCCGTCAGACCATAGTGACATGGAAATGAATGAAGAAATAATACCGGTGTCAAGTACGAGTGGAAGGGATGGAAAAAGAAACATGGAAGTTGTCTACACACATACTGATGAAAGTATTGCCCACTTTGAACCAGACGCAATAAAGAAAGACTCATACGTAGTTGTACAATTTCCGACCAAGAAGACTGTGAAATATTTCATATCAAAAGTGGCTGGAACCAAAGATGATGACCAATATAGTTCAGCAGAATCATATGTTGTTCAGTTTATGAGAAAAGCTGCTAACACTAGCCTAGGATATATATTTCAGAAGTCGAGGATGTTTCCGTAGTGAACATTCTGGACATGAAAGCAGTTCTTCCTACCCCTACAGTAGGTAGAATAGGGAATTTTTTATTCAAAAAGAACTTAAACATGTTCAACTGTGAGAATATTTCCTTTTTATTATTTGTTAAATTATTTTTGAGTTCGTTTCAAGTTCTATTTTGGTACCTACCTGTTATAATATTTTTAAGTTTATTCATAACATAGAACATGTTATTTCTGATCTCAATCTGTACCGGATGACTTTTGACGTTATGTACTTACGGTCAACCCAGAACTTTTCAAAAACTGTCTGGGTGTGCAAAGTTCCCTGGAAGCGGTGTCAATTGAATTTATGTGATTTAATGTGAGTTAAAAAAAATCTAGGACAACTTTGCCCACCCTTCATTTATTTTTTTTATAGGTTTCTCATCTCTTCTTGTTATAAACGACTATATGATTTGATTCGTCATATAAGTATTCATCATACAGTAAAATTATCAATATCTCATAATGTAAAGTACGATTTTCATTCAAGGAAAAGTGTAAAAAAGCGGGTGAAGTTGTACACTTTTACGTACTGAATCTAACAAAATAAATTTGATCAAAATCGGTTGAGGCATGCGAATTTTACAGGGGTGCTTCCAAACAATATAGGTCACAATGTATATAAATATACAGGGTGGTTCATAAGTAATGGTCCAAAGTGAAGTGGAAGATTCTTCGCCTGAAAATAAAACAGTCTGACGCAACTTTTTTTGATGAGAAATCGATAATAAGAAAGATACAGGGTGGCGAAGTTGAAATGTCATGAATGTGTTTCTCAGTAAAAATTGGGAGATTTTCTATATACAAACGTGAAAATTTGAAGATAGTGGTTCTAGTGCCTGGGAAATCATGGAGTGTTATCCATTTTAATGTTTTTTTAGAGGGCGCCTGAACGATTAACTTATTCATCGTTAAGGTTTTCATCTATTTTCAGGAAGGCTTCTGAAAGATCTTCGTAATTGAAGAAATAGTACAGCTAAGTATCATCTACGCAATTATGATAATAATTCATGTAGTTGAGACAAGACGTGAAATTAGATGTATAAAAGGTGCATGATAAGGGTTAGGGTTAGGGTTAATGGTTAGGTTAGTAGTACTAGTACTGCCTTGGGAAACACCAAATTTCATTTCCATGGAATAAGATTGTTTGACCAACACAGACAGCATTACATTCTGGACATTCAAGTTTATTTATCCCAGACTTTTTTGGTGGGGATATTTTCGCTCTTTACATCTTACAATTTCTTTCTCTTGAAAGAAATTGTTCCATTTGTTGTTTAAGATATTATATTTGAAATATTACCGATTAAAATATTATCAGCATAATATGTTTTTGTAATTTTATATTTCATTGGTTTCTCCAGGACATATTAGCTGCAATACCAATTTTTTCTTTTTTATCGATTAATTTATTAATTACATGGAGTGAATATCCGTTGGATGTGGCTATTTGTTTAATTATATTGGTTTCTTCATCACAATTATATTTATTCATAGTTACTGAAAATGCACTGTGTATCATTCAATTATTAGTCGCGTCATTATACGCGAAAAAAAAAATTTCAGGCAGCACCCTAGGAATGCGGTTTTCGGCATTCGCTTGCAAAAATTATTTGTAAAAAAGTTACCTAGTTTTCATTTGTCCATAATCAGAAATTGCATTGTTGCAGCCAAAAATGCATTCGAAAAATGCATTTTTTGAGACGCCCTTCGGATAACTCAATAACTTTGTAAGAAAGAGTCAGAACTGGACCAGAATGGGTACTCGGGGGTCTTCGAGGTCGCTGATCACGATTATGATGTTCAAATTGACACCCTGACCACCTGGGGCTCAGGAACGCCGACGAACGTCATCTCCGTGGAACACTCCCAGAATTCGTGCGGGGAAGGAAAAACACTTGGCGGCCGGGGGTTTTTTGGGTCGCTGAATTCAAATATGGCATCGGCGGACACCCCCCGCACACCTGGTGCGCTCCAACCTGGACTTAGACGTCCTCTCCGAGAATTTTCCTGACAAGAGTATCGAAAACAACCCAAAAATCATTGTGGGGTAGTTTTATGGGTCGCTAAATCAGAATTTGACGTTAAAAACGATCCCCCGAGCACCTGGTGCACTGCAACCTGGACCTGAACATCTTCTCCTAGGCTTTTCCAGACACATTCGAAAAAGACGAACCGAAAATCGTTAAGGGTTTTTTTGGGTCGTTGAATGCAAATATGGCATCGGCGAACACCCCCCACACACCTGGTGCGCCCCAACCTGGACGTAGACGTCCTCTCCGAGAATTTTTCTGACACATTCGAAAAATACGAACCGAAAATCGTTAAGGGGGGTTTTTTGGGTCGCTTAAGCAGAATTTGACATCGAAAACGATCCCCCGAGCACCTAGTGCACCGCAACCTGGACCTGAATGTCTTTTCCGAGGCTTTTCCAGACACATTCGAAAAAGACGAACCGAAAATCGTTAGGGGGAGTTTTTTGGGTCGCTCAAGCAGAATTTGACATCGAAAACGATCCCCCGAGCACCTGGTGCACCACAACCTCGACCTGAACGTCTTCTCCGAGGCTTTTCCAGACACATTCGAAAAAGACGAATTGAAAATCCTTAAGGTGGGTTTTTTGGGCCGCTGAAGCAGAATTTGACGTCAAAAACGATGCCCCGAGCACCTGGTACCCCTAAACTTTTATTTCGACACCGATGCCATTCCTATGAACGCCAACCACCTCGACGTCAATACTGCAATAAGTGGGTGGAATTGTTGATTCAAGTTCAATTATGTATGTCAAATTCTGCTCTAGCGACCCAAAAAACCCCCCTTAACGATTTTCGGTTCGTCTTTTTCGAATGTGTCTGGAAAAACCTCGGAGAAGACATTCAGGTCCAGGTTGCGGTGCACTAGGTGCTCGGGGGATCGTTTTCAACGTCAAATTATGCTTTAGCGACCCATAAAACTCCCCCACAATGATTTTTGGGTTGTTTTTGACACTCTTGTCAGAAAAATTCTCGGAGAGGACGTCTATGTCCAGGTTGGGGCGCACCAGGTGTGCGGGGGGTGTCCGCCGATGCCATATTTGAGTTCAGCGACCCAAAAAACCCCACGGCCGCCAAGTGTTTTCCCTTCCCCGCACGAATTCTGGAAGTGTTCCACGGAGATGACGTTCGTCGGCGTTCCTGAGCCCCAGGTGGTCAGGGTGTCAATTTGAACATCATAATCGTGATCAGCGACCTCGAGAACCCCCGAGTACCCATTCCGGGCCAGTTCTGACTCTTTCTTACAAAGTTATCAAGTTGTCCGAGTGGCGTCTCAAAAAATGCATTTTTCGAATGTATTTTTGGCTGCAACAATGCAATTTCTGATTTTGGACAAATGAAAACTTGGTATATTTTTTACAAATAATTTTTGCAAGCGAATGCCGAAAACCGCATTCCGATCGGTGCTGCCCGAAAAAAAAATTTTTCAAGGCCTTTTTTCGCGTATAATGACGCGACTATATATGCTGCTTATTCATGTGACATGGGATGATTGGAATTATAGGATATAGGCCCATCAGTATGTGTTGGTTTTCTGTTAATTGAAAAATCGAGTATATTATTGATTTTTTTGATTTTCAAATCCGTATTTGAGAGAATGAGTTTATGATTTTCTCAAATGTGTTACAGCCAATAATAAAATCTTCCATTTTTTTCCTCGTATAAATCTGATAATGAAATATTTTGGTAACATTCTATTGGTCCTCTTCAATTTTTTTCAACCTATTTCGGTACTTTTGCGGTTTCCCAAACTGCAATGTTGGTACCATTGATTCTATACAGGTATCTTCACAATTTGAAACCTGTAGGTACAGATATACACCCAGACTATTTCGCATATTCCTTTTGTCACTTCAAAAAATATACCGGAGTAGTAATCAATTATGGAAATAAAGCAGCGTATAAAATCACAGTGTACTCTGGAAGCACTCCGTTTGAGCTCCATTTGAATAGGTATGTATTTAAAACGTGAATAGTGTGATGTAACCCCTTTAACGAGAGCAAACTTTCTCCAACCATCTAAAATGTATTCTAATTAGTAATTGGGGCAGTTCAAAGGATCTCTCTACTCGGAAATGGCACTCCGAATGGAATGGAATGTATGGTATACCTAAATGTGAGAAAGGGTCGCTCATCGATATGAGGATCATGTGAAAGTACGAAGAGTGTGAATTGAAAATGCCTGCAAATTAATTTGTTGTTAAAGTAAGCTTCCTAGGATTGGAATAAATAAATTTAGGAATTATAAGTGCTGAGATAAGAGTGTGTGAAAAGATTTCCTATGTATTATAGGAAAATGGAAGCCATCCTCTTGTCTTGGGCTATTGCACAAGACCCAAACTTACTATCGACGCTACAGGGGACCGGTCCATCAACATATAGCTGCTGATCGATACAAATGACATCTGTCACTCATTTTCATCTTTAAGTCATTATCATTTAAAAATTCCAAGTCGTATGAATAACAATATAAACGTGAAACAAGAGGACGAAGAGCTAGAGATCAATTTGCACAATTTGAAGAAAGCAATAAAGAAAGATTTTTATGATGCTAACAGAGATAGTAACCGTTTGGTTGAATATATTAAAAACGATATAAACGACACCATAGCATACGGTCCGAGAAATGCGAAAACGAGATCAAATGAACCGAACTTCAATCGTGGTGTAGATTTGGATAATGACAGTAAAAACCGAACTACTGGAGTGGACATGATAGCTGCAAGTATTGCGTTGCTGCATGAAAAAGCTGGAATTGATGTACAGGTGATAAAGCTATACGATGAATATCAAGCGCAGCATTCAGTTCGGTTGGATCAAATATCAAAGTATTTGAAGTTAATCCCTCAACAAATTCTCGACGATTTTCATACTATTAACGAAAATGCTGAGAGTGCAGTTGATGCTATCAAATCAAAGTTAACTGAAACTTTAGAACAAACAGACTCGTTTGAAAACGTGATCCAGGATGTGCAGTATAAAGTTGATAAAACCAAAAATATTGTACAGGAACACGTGAATGTGTTTAGGAATCCAATGGCTGAAGTAACTCCCGAAGAAAGGATGTCGCAAGAATTTGTTTCCGCGCAATTTAATGAACTTGCACATATAGCAAAAAAAGATTTTCATGATGCTCAACAAAAAAATGAAAAAACCAAACGAGATATACTGGAAAATTTAGAAGTTCTTAATGACATAATTTCTGTTCAGAATCCTGAACAAGATTTCCAAAATATTAGTGCTGAGATGAATGAGTCTGTGATGAGGGCGAAGGCGGAAATACAAAATGTAGCCACCACACCGACGGGGGTTAATATTCAAAAAGTCCTCAGTGAAATTAAAGAGAATCAAAAATTAAAATTCACCGAAACCAATGAAGATATGGAGGAGAAAGTGAAAAATGTCAAATATAAAGTTAACGAGAAATTAGACAAACTTTATGAGGAGATAGATAATTCTGTGAAGGCATTTTATGAATCTCCCGCTGTAAACGTTACGTTAAGTATTCGTAATATTCAAGAAAAAGCATCTACCCACTTTACAGATGTAGGAAATAAAATACATGAAGACGTTGATGCTATCAAGAGCGAGCCTATTGCAGATATAACAAAAATTCAATTTAGCCAGATTGACAAAAAAATGCAAAATGACGTGAATAGTATTAAAAAATCAGTTTCGGATCTGACTGAAACTTTCGGTGCATATTTACCCAAGAGAAAAGTAGAGAAAAATTGAAAACTTCCATTCATTCCATTAAAAAATAAAGCAAGTAAATCATTGTTGTTTTTCATTTTTCTTGTATTCTGTAACTGATGATAATAAGTTATAGTAACACAAGAGCTTCGGGTATTCCTCGAGCTATGCTATCGATTACTTTCGATTGCTTGATTGGTGTTTATATAATAAATGGACCGCTAATAGTAAATCATTTATCTAGTATTGATATTAATTGTACAAATTATAGTGGGTGATTTGTGAAACATTGTTATCTGTCGATAAGCTTGAACTAGATATATTGGCAGTGCGTTGGAGACCCAATTGCTTCCCTTATTTCTCAACTTGAAGCTATTGCGGAGCATTTAATTACGATTCCAAGACTTTTTTTGAATCTTTCAAGAATTTCAGAAGGTAGTTACTATCGCAACACACATTGTTGGACCATAGTCGGACCAACCAAGAAGCATAAGAGATTGAACCACGTCGTCAAGCGAAAAGTGGAGTATCCAGAGTTCATATTATACTCTTCTTAGTGTGCGTAGTCGATTGTTGATGTCCTTCTATTATATTACATTGGAAGAAATGTGATATATCATAATCATGAGCCGTTTAAATGTAGTACAAACGTTGACCCTAATCTTTGACCTGAAAAATTTGATTAGTTGATGTTTAGAATACGCACAAGCGCGACCTTTCAATCGGGAGAGATTTCACCATTCGAAATAGGATGCAGACGTACCTTTGGTATTGGCCATGTGTCTGGCGTCTTCTTCTACTGTCCCACTGACAGTTCTCGTCAGATCTGTACTTTGTTGCTGACGGTCAATTATTATTTATGAGAAGTGAATATTAATTCTATTGTTATGTTCATTTGAATGATACAAAAATAAACCTAGATAAACGGAAAAACAGCATTTTGAAAGTCCTCAAGTATTTTCAGTTAAAAAAAGAAGCTAGTAATTATCAATTCCATAGCCTTTTCGAATTCGGCTCAATACGATTCCAATAATTTCATTTATCAAATTCAAGAATAAGATATATGTCAAAATGAAAAATAGAAATAACGACATACCCAAAACCGGAATATACGTCTCTTCTTTTCTCCTCGTATCCTAAAAGCGGGCATACCTGAGTCCCGGGTGCAAAGGATCTTAAGTCTCATCCACAGGATGACGGTACCACTTAGTTTTGAGTTACTTTAGCTCGAATGATAATCGAGCTACTTGAGTGGTGTCTAACTATATGTAAACTATATGTAAATAGAATATTTCTTCCTTTCGATATCTCACACCATCAAAGAAAAGTTTTGGTGAAACTTTTTTTAAGGAAGGGTGGTGTTGTTACGGGTTAAAAGAGTAGCTTACCTCAACCTGATGGATGGATCATGCAATAAGGAGTAAAATATTCAAGTGAAACAAATGAATTTATTATGATACTTCTGTCTTACAGTTTCGTACAAATTGATTTAAAAACTAACTCTTGTATTCCATAGAATTTGATCTCCTTCAATATTCAACTTTACTTCTCATCACTGAACGTAGAACCTTCAACAGAAAAAATAGTATTAAGAAAATTAACTCTCAGAAATAATAAACAAAACAGTTAATTTACGTCAAAAACCCAAAGCTAAATTCCTTCCTCTTTTCTTCTTGATTTTATTGTCAAATTGGCCTCATCCTTTATAAGCAAACATTTATTCAAATTAACTTCCAAGGTTAAAACTGCTAAGTGGTTTACCAAAAAAAGGGGATCTCCTTTTTTTTGATTCCTTTTGAGAATAACGTGGCACTTGCTGAAACGATAATCACATTTTGTGGATTTGATGCAAACATTTTAGAAATATTTGGATTTTCTTAATGTACTTATGTACCACTAAATAAGTATAGTATACTGCAAATACCGACTAACTGCTACTTCAGTCGTTTCGAGTAAAACGATTTTCAAAGTTTGTGACATGAATTTAAGCATTAGGTATCAAAAATATCTATTATGTATGTTTGTTGAAATGCTTGATCATTTGACAGTTTTGCAGACTAGATTCAAATTAAATCGTACATACGCTAAGTGAAAAAAATAAATAAACGTAACAAAAGATAAGATAAAAATTATCAATATATCAATCCTAGGCTAATAAGTTACTTGTATTGTCATATCACTAGGCTTTTGATGTGTATTGTGAATCTGGATGAAAAAATGTGGTGCTCCATTGAGAATGTAACTTATCACAAATTCAAAAAATGTTCAAAATTCTGTGCATTTAAGCGGTTTTACCTGTTGGTCAAATACTATAAGTAGCCATGTAACAAACAAGTAGAGCTTGTTTTTGGTTGTTCCTTGTCAGTAAATAAAAATTTTTTTTAAGTGTTTTAAACTGCTGTATTTCGTAACATGTACGTTGTTAAGACATGTTAGCAAAACATAAATACCATACAAAACCAAACATTGATGAAAATGAACAAAATTTTTGATTTTTTTCCAAAAAGATAGTAAAATGAAAGATATTTTGGGAACAAAAATTATTTAAAGCTGTTCGTCATCACTGCTACACCATCGACACTAATCTTTTTCCTCTGGAATTCATCTTTGCTGTAAAGCTATAGAAATTATCACAAAAACTTTGATAAACAATACAGTAACCCGTAATCACACACGTGCACTTTTAGCATAATTATCAAACTAACGTCGAATGCTTTCTGCAAGTGTCGGTTGAATGACAAAGATTATAATTTATATACACACATACATTTACGTTAATGATTTTACAAGCAAAGCGGACTAAGATCATTTACAGCTTATTGACAGTGCCAAAAATCGTATATTAAACTACATGTTTTCTACGGCAAGAAAACACTAAACCGTTTCACACTATATTATCTGAATAGAGAATCTAAATTTAGGATAAATACAAAAAAGTAATAACGAGATATGTGTATTTAGTTGTTTTTTCCAAAAAATAAAACGATTTATGTTGTATATTAAGACGATACAAAATACAATTAGGTAACGGTAAGCTCTATTTCCAGGAGAATAAACCTGTAATCGATAACTTAAGTTTACATAAGTGGTATTGCCTATTTAGTTTCAAGGAATATCGTTTTTTTAATCGTTTTTATTACAAACTAACTTTGTATAGAGGTGTAGGATCAGTTAGCTGGTTTTACCAGCTCATAAAGCTTGAAAAGCTGATTGTAACGGTATAGATAACTCATTTTTAGCAAAATTGTCAGTTAGTCGTTATTTGCAGTATGGGGACGGGTGTGCGTCATCGATTGTTAATGTCTTTTTAACACATTACGTAGGAAGAAATGGAGAAAAAGGCAGTTCTGTGATTAATCAAAATATCACAATAATGGACCGTTTAACTGTATTACAAATGTTAACCCTAATTTGATTGGTTGATGTTTAGATTACGCTCAAGCTCAACCTATCAATCTAGAGTTTAAAATACCATGAAAGCGTTACTTTCGTAGCGGCAATAAGTCTTACGTCTTTTTCTACTGTCACACTGACAGTTCTTGACAGGTCTGTACTTTGTTGTTCACGGTCAATTATTATTTATGAAAAGTGAATATTAATCTTTTTGTTTTATTTATATGAATAATACAAAAATATGCATGAATACACGGCAAAACATCAGTATTTTGAATTTCATAATAATTCATAATAAGAATAATAATAATAACATAGCATAATTATAACTCAAACTTACTTGTTAACTAACCATTTGAACTTGTGAACCTTAATTATATAATATATACGTATATATTTTGGAAGGGATTCTTTTGATCATGGTTTATTTCTTATAACTATTAGTTTTCAAGGTAGACACTATCATGTAGTTGTATAATTTTCTTTTCACCATAACATCAAAAAAAGAGATATTTGAGAAATAACCTGCAAAGTTTGCTTATTTGGAGCACTCCGAACCCACTACATATCTCATCATGACCAGGGAATGGGAATGAGAAAAGAAGGTAACACTATATAGGTAGATGTAGCATCGTTGGAAGTTTATAGTTATTTTTTTATTCTTATATTGATACCTACTGGCCATGTTGTGTAGATCATTTTTATTAGTGTCACTCCGTCGCTTGACGCAAGTTCAAAGAAGTGTTAGTTCCCGTCTTTTTTTATCATTATCACGATACGATTATAAGTGGTCCTGGAAACAAAGAAACGTGATTTTGGAGGAATGGAAATGAAAAATAGTACTCAACTATAATTAATTCTCTCAACTTACCAACCATATGGATATTCTGATTGGTCTTAAATCAATACTTAAAATTTGTGTCATAGGAAGACGAAAGCATTCAGACGATCTAGATTGCCTTCTTAATTCAAACGATCTCTTACTATTGAAGCAATTGCATGGTTTTATCAGCGGAGCAATGAAAATTAGATCATTCATTATTAATGATTAGATATCCACAGTATCTCTACATAAACAATTTATAGTATAGGATTAGTTATGGGAATTATGCGTTTGTCTTATATTTTTTTTTTCTCTGCTCTTGTCTATTGCTGGACTATTATGTGCTGTACGCTGTCTTTAAAAACATGTAAATTTTATGTCATTGTTTCTTGTAATACCTTTTATCTATCATGTTAGTTTAGGAGTATATATGTATTTTATATTTACTATATAACCGACTCCTTGTTCATGTACGTTGTATAAAAGAACAATAAACTATTCTATTCTATTCTATTCTACTTAAAATTTGTGAAACAGTAGGTTTCGTGAGACGAAATCTTTAATGAAACGACAGATCGTCATCAATTGCGTCAAAGTCACATATAAATCGTAATTATTTCATACTGGCACACTTCATAACTTCATTTTCCATTTTACTTTTTGTTCCCGTTATCCAAAAATGGTGAGTGTAACTCGAATAGATTTGAGGGCCAGCATAGGGGAATAAATGAGAAAGCTGATGAACCTGTAGAGTTGTGTGGTATAAAGCACGAGAGCTTATTTTCCCCGACTCAAATCCTCCCACCACGTCAAATTTAGTAGTTGAGGTGCGCATGCGTCCAAGCAGCCTTCAACTTTCTATTCGATAATGTGACTGAATGTGACCAGATTGGCATAGTTGGTAGGGTACTGAGCTTAAGACTCAGAGGTCGTAGGTTCGAAACCCGGCTAGGACCTGAGTTTTTTGTTTTTTTTCTAGTTTTTCATTTCTTATTTTCTGATAGTTTTATACATAGTTACACTTTGATCAACCGGATTTGAGCCTGGGTTTCCTTGTTTTTTTCTTATCTTCTGATATTTCATACATGGTTACACTTTGATCAACCGGGCTTGCGCCTGCGATTTGTTTTTTTTTTCAAGTTATCTATTCCTTATTTCATGATATTTTTGTACCTACTTACACTTTGATCAACCGGGTTTGGGCCTGGGTTCTCTTGTTTTTTTTCCCAGTTTTCTATTTCTTATTTTCTGATATTTACATAATAACTTCAATATTGTTATGTTACTACTAAATTTGGCAACGTTGGAATCGTGTCGGGAAAATAACCTCTCGTGGATAAAGCTACCAAGCGCCTACCTTGATTGACTACGGATATGGACTATCACTTAGGACGCGCGCTTTTTGAAGTTTCAGGATACGCGTAATATTGTACAATATTTGCAATCAAATTATTTTGTCCTCCAATATTTTTTATTTATTTTTCAGTTTCATTCATTTCAGTCAAGTCTTGAAAGACTAAGAAATAACATTGTTGTGCTAAATCATTCAGCTGCAAATATTGTATCAGGTGTATAATGATATCATAGGGAATTCCAGTAGGAGGATAACAAAACCCTTTGCAAGTGGGAAAATATGGAAAATAATGTTTCTATCATTTTAATGATACCTAACCTCAAACGTTTGAAGTGGAAAATCTACTTTTTTCAACTTACCCACGATGATAAAGACGATAAAGATAATCAATTCCCTTATAGAAAGGTCAATGAGTCGATTAAATAATTTCAAAAATTACAGCGAATCACCTAAAATTAAAATAATATCAACCCAGCTAAATTCCTAAAAATAAGTCGTGCCACCAGTGCGCCATTATTTAGCGCACGAAACTGCTTCAAACGTATATGTCCGCAAACGCTATAGAAATCGAAATATAACATTTATTATACCTATAACTTGTAAATATAGTTGAAATGATACCCTTCTTTGTGTGCGTCATCGATTGTTAATGTCTTTCTAACACATTACGTAGAATGAAATGGAAAAAAAGGCAGGTCTGTGATTAATCCTAATCAAAATATCACAATAATGAACCGTTTAAGCGTATTACAAACGTTAACGCTAATCTTTGACTTACAAAAATTTGATTGGTTGATGTTTAGATTACGCTCAAGCTCAACCTATCAATCGAGAGTTTGAAATACTATGAAGGCGTTACTTTCGTAGCGGCAATAAGTCTTACGTCTTTTTCTACTGTCACACTGACAGTTCTTGACAGGTCTGTACTTTGTTGTTTACGGTCAATTATTATTTATAAAAAGTGAATATTAATCTTATTGATTTATTTATTTGAATAATACAAAAAATATGCATGAATACACGGGAAAACATCAGTATTTTGAAAGTTCTCAAGTATTTTGAGTTAGAAAAAGAAGCTGGTAATTATTAATTGCATAGCCTTTTCGAATTTTGCTAAATACAATCCTGATGATCTTATTCATCAAATTTAAGGTTAGCTATATGTCAAAATAGCAAATAAAATAAACGACATGCCGAAAACCCGGATATACGTCACAATCGATGACGCACACCAAAAAGGGTATTATTTTAACTATATCAACATTATGGAGCATTTGTCGGGAAACGAATTTTTTTTACAGTGTGGTACCGCTTGAAGCAGTATACTATCCATAATGAAACATAACACCCAAATCTGGTGACGGGTCACCAGTGCTCAAGGTCACGTGATTCGGTCTTTATTGACCGAATCGTTGTCTGATATTTGTTGTAAGCGTCATACGATAGCGGAAATAATCGATTTCAGCACATAACATATAAATAAATGCTTGCGTATATAAACGTCTCGCGCACTGAGGGCACGAAAAAAATTTGCGAATATATCAGGCTTGAGCAGCGAAAAGGTTAAAAATGTAGTGGAAGGCGGGGTTTGTTGATTCAGTTAGCTGCCCTACAGACTACGCACAAACTTTGTATTAACTCCTTCCATATATTTTAAAACCTCTTTTATTCTTCCTTTATGGTGGCTGGTGGAACTGCCGCTTGCTTTGACGGAAACTTACTGGCGGATACCTTAAGACACTTACCTTATGATGTGAAAAGTTAGATTTCTCTTTAGCGATTTAAGTGTCACTAAAGTTTCAAGTGAAGATAGTGCAAATGGCGCTCACACCTTTAGCTATACCTACTAGCGTCACCAATTTTCATCCTTTCGACGAATACTTTTTATACATGTACAGAGTTTGTACTCCTTATATCTGCTCTTCATAAATGAAACTGTCAGAGAGATGAGTGTTAGGTTACCTATCTAACTTCTGGATTGCATATGTGAATTTTGTCACAGCTTTTGGTTAAGTGGTGCCTTCATGGAAGGTTAGTTTAGTTTCATTAGTAAATAATCTCTTTTATTAAAATGGGCTTCAATGTGAAAAAACTGCTATCATTTTATGAACGGAGTGATCTAAAGACGTATACGATGAAATTGAAGCAAAAAAAAAATTAACGTCACCATCACATGAGTGATGAGCGATCATTCTAATATGTATTAACGTCTTTCAGGTACATTGGACAAATTTGAAATTGATTTTCATACATTTCCATCACATTCCAAAAAAATTGAGCTTTTCAGGAACTTTGCATTACCATGATTTGTCGGAACAGTTTCAAAATGAAATCATCAACTTGATCATAAAACATCATTTCAAAAAAGAGCTTTTCTAGCTCGTCAAACTCCTGCATAGGATGAAAGTATGCGTGCAATGAAATTTCAACCTATCTCTTCACCTTAATTCATCTATGGAATCCATGTATGGTTTCTCAGTTACTTTCTCCCTACATAGGATATCGCTAATATTGAATCGAAAACAATAAAATCAAGTATTATCTTATGTACTAGAACGAAAACTCCAATGACAAAAATAGATCCCACTTCCAGAACAAAGCCAAATTCCAAATATTTGTGGGCTTGTGAACTTTTGAGCAGAAGACTGCCTATTTTTTCCAATAATGCCACAGTGCAATTGTCACTTTGACAGCGGCGAATGAAGGTACTTGTGATTTTCCCACTTAATTATTTTATATAGCCTTTTTGACTTTCTTACGCTAGCCCGGTGGAAACTAAAAACTTTGACGTTTCACGTTTGACAAGGACCGTTATTGATTATTGGAAAAATTGGGTTATGTTCTAGCCTTAGAGCATAAAGTAGTAGGGAAGGATTCTTACGCCAAGGACAGTTAACCGGGATGGTTATCCAAAATGGCCGCCGCAGAATAGAATATATCAGTGGCGCCGTACCCAATTTTAATTAGGATAAAACTATTTCTATAAAATGGAATTATTATTTTCAATAACTTAAAATTTAGTAGAATAGAAAATATTGTAAGTAACAAGTGTATTATAAAATGATATGAAAGCTAGAAGCTTTCTAAATAATAATGATATGCTGAAAATAAATTTGATATATTTGTTTATAAACTGAAAAATCAAAATGATACGCCCATGTCATGTCATATCATGTCAAGTGAGAATTTAGGTTAGGAACAACTATGTGTATTTTTTGAAATTTTTAACATAAAGACCAATATTCACATCCGTAGATTATAATTATTATAATAATATGTACTCACCGATGAAAAGTAATTTTCAAAGCGTCGTTTTTAGCAGTCTTTGAACGTCCACAAGCACTCCAACTAACCATTGTCTTAAGAACTATATTTATATCACTGAGAGTATTATATAACGTAACTGAAAAACCAACGTAACCTTAGAAAATCCTATTATAAACTAAAATATCTGAGTTAGTGATAATCGGCAAAATATAACATAAAACCAACTTTTAAACAGCGACCAAACAAATAATACGTCATAAAATGGTTATCCAGAATGGCCGACTTTGTCTCTTCTATTTAATATGAGAGATGTAGCACACGCTTCTTCCTTACTACTTTATGTTCTAAGGTTCTAGCGGACTGCTGGAAGTTCCATAACGTTAGAACTCTTCCCGAGCGGTGACAACACGCCAAAAAAAGTAACAGCACTGCACTCGTGCCATGCACATTGCCGAACTCACAGATTTTCATGCATTACATTCGGGTGAGTTCTGAAAATGAAAAGCAGCACTGCACTGTGAAAACTCGAGCTGGATGCGCACCATTGCACATAGTTGGAAACGCTATTCCTCAATTATAGCTGAAATGAATTATAGTTTGACATTTTTCTCAACAACTACCTGAATCATGGAACTAAATTCTCAGCACAAGGCATTGGTATGGATGTCAAGCGTGTCAAAGTTACAAATCACTTGAATCAAGTGGCAGCAGCGAAATTGAAGAACAAGCTCCTTCAAAAATAATAGGACAGAGCAATTTATCATCGATTGAACCATATTTACCAGTTGAAAAAGAGTATCGAGCATTACTTGATGGATTTAATTGAGGGCAAAAAACAAATTTGAACAATAGCTGTGGCACCCGTAGCGACATTAGGATTCCTTGAATGAATTTTAATAAATGCGTGTTTGACAATTGCATGCTTAAATAAAAATTCAACCATTTTTTTATTGAGTTATGCTTAAAATTTTCACGATCGGTCTTTTTTCCAGTCTGCCAACATTGTAACCATAAATGTAAGTTTTAAATTCGACCCTAGGGTCCTCGGTCCTTTTATGCGTGAAAATTTGAAATTTCTCCAGAAACTCTTAAAATATAACTTATCGAAATGAATCAATTCAACTTGAATTATTGCATATAAAAATTAGCAAAACACCATGAAGCATAATTATCGAAAATTGAGGACATTTTACTTTGTTGGTGATGTACTCATTGATCTATTGGAAATCAACGGAGCTTGGTATGAAAATACTGGAAGCGGAAGTAGCATCTGACGTTGGAGCTGGTATTTCTTCGATATTCATATGGACATTGTGATTATGTGGAAGTTGATCAACAAATTGCACTTTATTTCGTATTTTAAACCTACTTTCATGATAACAATGTTGGCGAATTGGAAAAAAAAGATCATGCAAAAAATAGCGTGAGAAATACGGGCCGCATATGGATATTCTTATGCCGCACCTGGTTGGAATTTTCAGAGCCTCTTTAGCTCTGAGATATATTCCCAGTAAGTGGAGAGAAGTACGAGTGGTATTTATACCCAAACCAGGTAGGATGAACTACACCTTACCAAAAGCATTCCGACCAATTAGTCTCACATCGTTCTTTTTAAAAACAATGGAGAAGTTATGCGAGCGGTATATAAAAGATGAAGTGCTAGTTGTTCACAACACACTTCATCAAAATCAGCATGCATATACTCCGGGAAAGTCCACTGATTCGGCCCTTCACCAAGTGGTTGGCGGAATCGAAAGATCATTGGACAACAAAGAATCCACCCTGGGTATATTCATAGATATCGAGGGAGCGTTTGATGAAACAACCTTCCCAACAATCACCCAACAACTGCTGATTGCTGATTATTTAGCAAGGGAAGCCGCTGGACTAAAAATTCTAGGACCCAGTGACACCTACGGCCTAACGACTTCGACAATTGTGGAACTAGCCAAACGTTACACCCATGCTCAATCCCTTAAGAGATGGGATGGAATCAAAGAATGCAGTTTTGCCAGGATCACCCTGGGCGACCCTCGGAAGCTGGCGCCGAAGAAATATTTGGCGATAACCAGAAAAAACCTACGTTTAACAGTAGGATTTCTGACTGGTCACTGTCAACTAAGTAAACACCTCCATACTATGGGGCTAGTGGACACACCTCTATGCAGGATGTGTGAGCAGGAAGATGAAACTGTCCGGAGTTATCGTCAATAAGAGAGTGTGTGTTCGTTGAGTCTTGGCCTACACCTGCCGATATAAAGGAGATGTCTCCCAGTGACCTGTCCACCTTCCTGAGAAGGACAGGATGGACAATGACCTAGGAGGACAACTCCTCGGGAGGATGTACAATGGGTCACATGTGGCCTAAGTGCTGTGAGCCTACACACTCACCCTCCCTACTCTACAGATACAGATACGGGCCGCATATTCTCTTACAGCTTTCGGGTTTGGTGAGCTTGATACCAAGTAAATATGTGTTGTTCAATTTCTGAACTACTTCCTTCTGCAATTATACTTGGAAAATTGTAGCCCCACCTTCGGTGCCCCGTTAATGATAGTGGACAGTTTTTCTCATCTGATTGATAGGCAACAGTTCATCATTACACAACCAAAATTCACCCAATAAAATACAATAATCTTGTATCATTTCCAGTAATAAAAGTGATTAAGTGAAATGAAGGATATTTTAATATACCATCACGTTTTCAACACAAACTCAAAAGTGAGAAATCGTTTCATTCTATGACTTATTATGTGAATGGATCGATATATTTTTTCAGTGATAGCATTATGTTCATATTCATATGGAGCTGTCACATACGCCCCACTTTTTTCACTTCAGAATTCGATCTTTATGTCTAAAATTCATAACTTTCGGCTTTTAAATCTCTATAGCGCTCGGCTATGAAGACCTAACAATTTATGTAGTATTTAGTCCGAATGAATGTATGTCAAAACTAAAAAAGTGACATTTTATCAAGAACTCTCCATTTTTTTTTCAATTATTCATCATATTTCATTTTATTTCAAATCTGACATTCTAAATTATGCTGAAAATTTCAAGTCTCTAATCCATCGGGAGCATAGCGATTTATATAAAACGTGGTAAGAATAGATTGACGTTAATATAATTTAACAACGAAAAATGAAGTATTTGCGTGAATTTCAATGCTGAAAACATTCAATGAAAGTAATTTCACGTTAAGATTAGACAGGATAGGCATGTAAGGAACTAGTACAAGCTTAAATTATTAACAGCACGACAAAATTGCGTGGAACATTCTTAAAATTTATTGGTTCAGAGGTCACTCATAACTCGGTGATCCTTCCGGAAAAAGCTGTTTCTTGCTTTATTCACACTAAACGATAAAACTTGTCCCAAGTAAGTATTCAGCCAGTAAACGGCACTCCTAAGAAATTGTGCAAGATGGCGAGCGCGACCATTTGCGACTCGGAAAACACCGCTGAAGGGTCGTTCTGAATCGTTTCATGGCCTGCTAGAATAAATAATGTCCCAGATGTGACGCTCCATAAAACAAACCTTCTTTTTCTGCTTCTGCCCATGTCAGCCATATCTTAATTAATTTCGTTCTACTCTTTCACGTTCCATGAGCCTTCGCCTGCGCTTGAGGACTCATTTAACACAAGTCTTGAAGTAATTGTTTTATATTAATTCATGCTTCAGATGCATGGAACTTATTTGAATTATTAAAAGCAGGCAGCTATTTTTGAGGACGGCATAATTAAACAGTTTGTTGTTTTAGTTAGAGCTGCATAAGTTTTGGATATATTTTATACAAGGTATTTAGATTTTTCATTTTTCATATTTCAACAGTTGTATACCTTGGATCATTTGACAGCGTTTCAATTCTGAGCTTCTCCATTATTTATTGTGGTTTGGCAAGACTATCTCGATCTACGCCGCATCTGTAAGTGGTGAGGAAACATGGCCGATATCTGCCATGAACGTACTAATGGCGTATTTTATGAAACTATTGAAAACATTTTAGGATTATGTACTTATATTATACGAGGGTCGCATAGTACGAAGGCCAGACATGCTCGAAGAAACTAGTGTGCATAGTAGGCGACTGCGCCTCCTCTTCAATACATTCTGTCACTGGCTAGACCAACACGCCATTTTCTGTTGAGCTGTAGTCAGGTAAACATGGCTGTCACTATTGATTTTCCCGCCAAGGGTGATTTGCTAAGTGTTATTCGTTTCTTGCAAGCAGAAGGTAGCAGTGCTGAGAAAATTCATCGCTCGAGCGTATGAGTGATGGTGTTGTTCGTCAATGGTTCGTCAGGGACGCAAGTCTGTGGCTACAGACGACCTTGTTCAATGAATTGACCAAGATATTGAGGAAAATCGAAGGTTCACCAAAAGTGAACCTTCGAAATAACGGTGAAATTTCCAGAAGTTCCAAGATCCACCCTCTATTCTGTAGTGACTGAACAATTGCGCTATAGAGAAGTTTGTGCTCGCTTGGGACCAAAAAGGTGTACTCCTTGTGGAGTTTATGCAGCCAGGAACAACAATCGATGCAGATTATTATTGTGAAACTTCGCGACGCTTACTGAAAGCTATTCAAAACAAACTGAGAGGCATGCTGACTTCTGGAATTGTTTTGCTCCTTGACAATGTCCGTCTTCACAGCGCGCAAGTAACCCAACAGCTCCTTCAGCAATTCCAATGGGACATTTTTGAACAACCAGCATATAGTCCCGACCTGTGACCTGTGACCAAGTGACTTTGATCTTTTTCCCGAACTGAAGCAGTGGCAAATGACTTGGAACTCAGAAACACTCACTCCCAATCATTAGCGGCAACATTTCATGAGGAGGGTATGGCAAAGCTTGTTCACAGATATGATAAATGTCTCTATCGTCGAGGTGATTATGTAGAGAAGTAGTCTGCATTGTACATTACTTCTGATAACAAAATCTTTTTTGTATATTCACCCGTCTTTTCTTTATAGCCTATCGGACGTTGAAAAAAAAAAAACCCTCGTATAAAGTGATTCATGCTTTGCATTGAAGTCAGGCATTTTTCGGAATATGGTATTTGTGCGAAGCAATATAAAATAATTATAAATTACCACAAAACATACCCTTATGATTTATTGAACAAAGATATAAAACTTACTCCACATGCAATTATGCTTAATTTTGTCCAGCAGACAAAGTGTTTCATTTGATAGCATCAAAAAATTCTTCCACTTAACACCCTAGTTAGGTTGAGGCTGAGTTACCGAAGATTAAAATGCTAATCACAAGTAATAATCATTATGTAAGTAGTCATGAATATTACCATGGAAATTTGGTCTTTTTTTGTTAAGGGGCGAGGAGGAATGGATGGAGATAAGTGGCGTAGTAGGGAGCATAATTGGGGAAAGAGAAGGACTCGCTATGGCATGAGAGAAGTAGGAGTGATAGGCGGAAGAAGATGAAGGAGAGTGTGTGAGGGACCGCCACCCGTCTTGAAGTATGCTAGGGTAGTGATTCCAAGGCGGGAGTAACGACGAGTTTGAGGTGGGTCTGCGTCGAGGTCTGGGTACTGGTTAAGGACCCAGTCGAACATGAGTTTCCCATCTCGGCCCGAAAGAAAAAGAGAATGAATATTACCATTCACCTATTCACATTAGCAATCACCTCTCTAGTCTGGCTCCGAAGTGTGTTTCCACTAATATACCGATTCATTACTAGAAAATTAGTGAACACTGCACTATTCAGTGCATTATTCAAAGTTCATCAAACCTCAACTGTAGTGCGGTCACCGTAACCGATGTCTTTTTGAAAATCTTTAGAAAGCCCTTCCCTAGTTGTATAGCCTTGGGCGTATCTGTACGTTCAAATCATTGCATTTTGAGAAGGCAGCCGGGACAGTCGCTTGTTGGGTATCACCTATTATCACCATTAACGTAGCACCCACCTAAAGTAATTACATTAACTTATATTCCTTATTCAAATCTCTGCCTGTAGGCCGATTTTGATAACAGTATTTGTTAAGAATAAATTCTCATCGATGACAATATTTTGTCTAGACAATTGTGATTTTTTGTTTTATTGAAAAATATGTCGTTATTCTATAAATGTTCGAGGTCCCCTGAAATTTGAACATCCAATGAATCAAATTTGCAAGTATCAACTCGATAAGAGTTGAGTAGCTAGCTCTTTTCATACGTAAAAACAAATCCATGCAATGTGTCCACTTCTAAAACATTCATATAAAATGGTAACAGTAGCTTTGACATAATCGTTAAATATCTATTGACATTGTTTCATTCAACTCAATGTACTCAATAATGGACGCCGTTGCGATGAATCTTTCACAAGAAAACGCCACTTATTTTTCACTGTGTCACTCTGTAAGTTTTATCTTATAATATCCCAATTAAGACGGTAGCTGCTTCTACAAAGCTCCCTAGACATCTTGATAATACTTGAAAACAGACAAATATATTGAATCGAATATTAATTCATGAAAGAATCTTGAAATAATAATACGTGAGCCAGAAAATACCAAACTCACTACACAAAGCACTGAGACAAGAAGCATTTTCACATCCAAAAAGGGAAGCTTAATAGGTACGAACCCTTGTTCGAACGACATTATCTTTAGCCCAGTATAATACAAACAATGCATTATTATCTGTATGAATGTGTATAATTTTTCGTCGGAAAATAAACGGAACGAAACAGTGGAAATATTTGGAGAAAAGAATATAACCTTGACCAGACTAATATCCCTGCAAAGGGTTTAAGTATTTGATCTTTGACCTATGCCTTCTACCGATTATATAGGTCAGTGGATGCAATGTTATAGATAATGGGAGATACTAATGGATTATTTCCTAGAGTGGGGACACAATAATGAACAATTGAATCGAAAACTGGCAAAATATGCTTTCACAAAAGAATAACATTTGTGTACTATGACGTACTATGATGGAAAATCGTCAATTTCGACATCAAGTACTTTTCCTCTTCTGTGGTCACTATAATACAGCACGGTGCGAGAATGACCGTGACATTAACAGTAATTTGCTGTTGTCAAATTGATTACTCACCAAACCCGCTAGATTTTACGTGTGAATTTTAGTGTTCGTATTAATAAATAAAGGATAGTGATGGAAGAGACTTTTCTTTTGTACAGCTGACAACAAATTCTCCAAAAATAGTCGCTTTTCCATCCGGAAAATCGCAATTTTTTGTGAGAATCGACAGAAAAATTTAATATGCACCTCGGTGAATATCTGTCTATTGTCTCGCATGCTTGCCCAGATTGCGGACTTGACTATAATACACAGTGATACATTAATAACTATCTTTTATACCCGTACTATGATAATACACTGATATGCTCATAATTCGTTATAAAATGGGATCCATTAAAATGAAGATTCTCAATCAATAGGAACCCATAACTTTTCAATCAAGCATGCATTTGACGTTTATCGTAGATTTCTATCTTTTATGATACAACGGAATTAGTAAGAAATATATGAGTTGAAAATTTGCCCCTCCCCATATTTTCCCATTAGATATTTTAATGGCTAATGAAAAACTTTGTGTCACTGGTGCGTTTATCATGTTATTGTTGTAAGTTTGGGATCCGATGATTGGGAAAAAAATGGTTACATCATAATTCCACACTTTCACAAAAATATAGAAACACATAACGATAATGTAAAACATGCACAAATATTTAAAATTACTACAACTGGAAACTTGACAACGCATCACAAACGGAATGTAGGAGCAATTTAAGAATGATTGATTTTTTCGACGAACAAACCTATAAGCATTGTCCGCGGAGACTGTCATTGATAAGTCTTTGACGCGCATGGGTAGATAACTGACAATATTGGAAACTGCAGAATATTGATTCAAATTCTCATACTCCGGCTATTTTGAATCCAGAAAAGTATGTGTAATGAGATCCAAGGTACACTTAGTGGGTGATATAGTTTAAATTTCCACATATCCTGTAGCTCCTCTAAAACTCATACATGGTCCTATGAATGATGACTTGGATTTATATCATGCAGACATTTTACTCGCATTTCAAAGTCTGTTATCAACTGATGACAATGTATCCAGCTTAGTGTGAAATATCTCCTCACATCACTTCTAATTTAAAACTGGCTCGCCACAAAGCTACCTCACATCCACGTTCAATCTCATTATTTTCACATGACGGGCTTTTTTACTTGACATCAAAGTCGAATGAAATATTCCGACTAAGAAAAAGGTATCGCGAGGTGAAGGTAATAGTGCAACCTATAGTATTACCAGGTGCTTATACGTTTATCAATTCCGCTTCCCGAAATACGCTTTAAAAAGTATTTTATTACAATTACGTATTTTGTACGCTACTTATAATGGTCCAGGAGCTTCTTCTTTAGTATGTGAAATTATGTGAAAATTTTCCATTGAAAAAACAAATTATGGTGAATACGGATGTTGAAGTGTCACTTCAACATCCGTTAGACGAACACGTGTTCGGAGTTCAGTCTAAAATAATTTTAACAAAATTTTTAATAATGTTTAATATCTAGATTCAACAAAATTTTAATGTTATTTTAATTTATGACGTCAATGTGTTGTCAAAGTTTCTTGCATAAATTACCTGACGAGTAAGCACTGAAGATGGCTTAATAGCCGAAAGCGCTCTGCGATTTTAATAAATTAATATTTACACAGAATACAAATATGTTTTCTTGAAAACAAATTATGGCTTTTAAATTGTGACGCCACCTTTATAAAATAGCGAATACACATTTTCAAGCTCGTATGTATGTATGTGATTATTATAGTCACCTCAGTGTGGTGACTTTATTTATCTTGCCTGGGTAATGGTATTGGGATCTTTTTCTTCCTTGCTGCTCAATTCCGTAACGAATCTCTCTGAAAAGTTATACTATTTCATCAAAGCAACTTGTGTCATTCTCAAGAACTAGGGATTGGCTTTCTTCAATGATTTTTCCTCTACTTAGTCTGCATCTTCTTCTCTTCGCAACACTTTCCACCACAATGTGTAGTGGTGTGAGATTGAGAATCACTTCCATTCTTGCCGTTGGGCATGATCTTATTGATCTTGTCTGGTCCAATTTTAAAGATGTTCTCTCCATGAGTGATAACTAGTCCCACTAAGGCAGTGCACATCTAGCTCAGGATTTTCGGGTTACACTATCAATTTATCCCAGCCTGTCTTCTGAACACCTTTGTAGCCATTTTTTCTTTGTATGTTATCTCCTTTTCGTGTTTGTTCCACAGGAAGATAAACATCTTGTCTCCATTCAACCTCGCACCCATTAAGTTCAATGGTTTTGAGGTTGTTTTCTTCGCTTGATGGATGCTTTTTGAATGGTTTGGGCGAAAATGATGTTAAGTGCCACTTATCTATACCAGCTTTTTGTATAGTTCGGACCCTGTTATACGATGTTACCAACCACATAGCAGTTCGTCAACCGTCAGACTCTACATTAATGGGGATCCCACTCCTCCCTGCGGACATCCTCTAGCTGTACAAATGGATACAATGTATTTGCTTTTCCTCGTCTCTGCTACCTAAGTGGAGAGCAGTTCCGACATCCATTTGGATGCTGTAGGTACTGCTTACACCTCTTCTATTTAATACTCTTTCGACAGCCTCTTAGGAAGAGTTGTCAGAGCCTCTCTCTTCATCCAAAAATGCTTATACTACGGCTGCTCGTGAAAAAGACAACTGGTCAAATTATTTGTTTGTGATATTTAAATTTCATTGGATAGACTATTGCAAAGTCCACAATACATAATCCACACACACGAAGCTGAAAGCGAATGACTTGATTGGGCAGCCTATTGAAGCAACGGCTATGAGATAAAGCATTGATAATAAGTTCCAAATAGCTTTACCAGGTAGTTAAGACTGAGAGAAAGGTATATCCAGACAGGTTGAGGCAACCTGGTGTAGGGATTCAAGACAGAAGTATGTGTAGGAGCAGGAATTGCTTGGAATGAAGGATTGAAACATAAAAGATCCAGCCTCGATGAAAATGGCTTTTTGAAAAGGGTTGAGCTGGAATATGTGAGCTATATTCAAAAGAATACAGAAGATCTAAAAAGGTCGCATTTCAATAGGCAGATCAGGCACTCCATCAAAAATCTGTACTAGTTTGGGCTGTGTATTCTGTGACGCCATTTTTGCAAGTTAATCAGCTTATTCATTGTCCTTGATACCCTGCCTGTTTAAGTGCCACCTGACTGTCTGGCATGATGTTCTTTCTTGCGTATCGCAAGATTCAGTATACCTTCTCTTGAGATACAGAGTTTCAATGTCTTAGCTCGTGGCTATCACCTGGTTTGCCAGAGTATACTCCTACCCCAGTGCCTTTGACCGACTTGAGCCCACCGGTGTACTATCTATACCATGTCGAATGGCATTGCGTTCTTTGTCAGTCGATTTTTTCTTCACTCCACACCACATCTCGGATGGACTCTGCAAGAAATTACCAGCTTGTGGTGACAACGACTAGTGATTTGAACAAACAATGACGAAATTTTTGAGTTTCTAGCCAATGTATTTCGTTTTTTTTAATATAAACTCTTTCATTACTTTAATTCACTGTTTCACAAAAAATTTTTGTCGTGTATGTAACACTTACCGTCGGGTCGATAATGCAGGTGTTTATTAAGCCGTCGCTATCTCTGGCGGAAGTGTGGAATTACAAAAACATGGAGTCGCTGATAGTGGCAAATGATGTAGCAGCATTACGTTTGCAACGCGCTTGACGATACAGCTGTGAACTGTCATATTGCATTATAATGTCTATGGTATTTAGGGGAGTGATGCACATAGAACACATTTTGCATTGGGCATTATTAACCCAGCGCTATTGTTTAAGGTGTCACCAAGTTGTTGAGGTGGATTGTGAAGTTTAATATCCACGAACATTTCAACAATTTATATCAATCGGATTTGGTACATACCGATAATATTTTATACCCTCAACTATCTGATAAACGATGTTTGAATAATACAAAAAAATTGGCGTACACCGTGAACTAACTAAAGGCCGTTTCATACCGATTTTTCTCGAAATTAGTGGTAATCCTATTATACCTATACAAACAGGATAGCTTATCTTATCATGGGATTATTGTCGAGATTATCATCAGACAGATGCCGAGCCACTACTCTGTCGTTTTTTTGTCAAAAATGGTGCTTTGTGCTTGGGTGGCAGTATGTTAACACTAGCAAGTAGTCTTGCGATCTTCTCGGTAAACGCATTCCGTTGACTGAATGTCAATGTTAAGTTAGGTTATGTACTTTCCTTTTTGCAATTTCGTATTACTCTTTCATCCATGTTTATATTAATATGTTTGGAGACAATAGAGAGTTGAAGGTCAATGCACTTTGTTTGAATTGAGAAATAGAAAATCACTAACCAATTCGAATTCCTAATTATTTGGTTTTTGATCTGAACAGTTGAAAACAAGAAATTAAAAAATAATAGTGAGTCTTCCACAATAACAGATGAGAAGTTTATTGGGCTGAACAAATTGTTAGCCATATTACTCTATAAACTATTGCTCTAAAATTCTTGTAGCAAACACAGTCGCGATTAAGACTGTTCGGAAAGTCTCTATAACAGTAAGTAGCCCTCATTGTATCAGGGAATTTTCGCTGCTTTTGTTAGTTATTAAAACCATCAGATTAATGTGTGACTATTCCAGGATGCTTTTCTGTAAATGTTACGATAGTCATAAACGGAAAAAAATCGAGTTGGTCATCCATCCAGTTACCATTCCAATGATGCCATAAGACGTGAAAAAAAAAACTTTTGATATTACTTTATTGAGACATAATATCGCCACCTTTGAAAAATGTTTTCTTACCTAATTCCGATTACTGGACTGAATCAAATTCGGCTGTGAAGTCGCAGGCGGTCGCTAGTTTTATGAAATATCCCCTCTGGTTGATTTATCTACTATAATCAACTCACATTTTCAGTCGCAATAATATACCTATCTGACACTGCACTAGATACCCCACGACTTTTATCCACCAATGCGAACACAAAACGAGTGCCGCCAGGTCTCTCATTAGGTGAGGATAGCAGTGTGAAGTTAATTTGAACAGAAAATAGTTGGAGCTGGTTACTTGAGTATAAACACAGGGTGAAATACTAACAACCATGTGGATACAATGTCATTCTAATATATTAGGTAACGAGCTAGCTGATTCAGAAACCAAAATGCAGCGTTCCCTTTTTATTTATTACTATTAACGAGATAACAAGAAGTTATGAGCTATAAGAAACGAGTAATCAGTATATTATGAATTTAACCATTCCACTTGAGCAACTGCTCAATATTGTTGTCCATTGACTTTCTGACAATATTCTAAACTCGATCTAAATTCGTTTTGAACATAGTGTGTCAAAACTATTCTCATGTGGTGGTTCAAAATTTTCTTTTTTCTGAATTATAATGTTGCAACAAAAGAATTAAGGATCATCATAGATATAGCTATAAATTATATACTTAAATCTTATCGCAAAGAATTATTATCGTAAAGCTATCACTACTATTGTTATACTTTTTATCTCCACAATAGTTCAATTCCGATATTAAAAAATATCCAAAAAATTATAAATTCTGTGAATTTATAATTTTATAATAACATAACATAAATAGAGGGGTCTAGAATCAAAACTCACATCCTCCTAGTTTTATATTCTATGGTGAGATGCAAAAAACGTTTATGATCCTATCCATGTGAATGAAAGTGTTTTTTTTTTTTTTGCATGATTGGATACGCATGTAGTTGATATTTAATGAAGTAAAATATTGTCGATAGTATGATATTTTTCTCTTAATTTGTTACTTTATGCTGGAGAATGTGAGATTTCAAACCAACTTTTGAGAAAATGTGAGTTTTGAAACTGACCACGCGCGGCTCGTTGGCAGTGAGTGTATGTGTGGCTAATGTGAGCTCTGCTACTAAACCCAATCTTGTCACTACAATAATTTATATGGGAAGAAGTACTTATTGATGCCGTTTTATATCCTCAACATACATAGATATATATATACATACTTTGTCTACAACATTGCATAACTCAATTTCTCAGAAATGCGGAGAGTGTGAGTTTTGATTCCAGGGGACCTATTCTCAGCATATGCAAATTTGCATTCGCATATAACAATTTACGAATGGCTACATGCGCATTCGTAATGAATATTGTATTCTTTCCTATTTGTATACGTGGTTCGCAAGTGTTTACGAACGGTTAGCTAAACACACTCGCGTAAACATGGCAATACAGCATTAGCACATGCTGTGGCTCAGCTGATGTTTATCAAATCCCCTGACGTACAATATTGGGCTTGTTCTCATAAGCATCACAGACAGTCTTTGACAATCCGGATTCGGCGCAAAGACCCAAAAGCGTTCTCGTTAGAACGATTTAGGGTCTTTACGCCGAATCCGGATTGTCAAAGACTGTCTGTGGTACTTGTGAGAGCAAGCCTATTTAAAATTTTCGGATTCTACCCAATTCTACGCTCGTTTTATGTTAACTGCTAGAAGTGTTTTGGGGTTCCAAGGGAAATTATTTGAACTCAGATGTAATTTTTTTTTTTTTTTTTTTTTTTTTTTCCTCTTCGGAGCCGTCCTTTCGCCGGTACCACCTCAGCCTCCTGGGCTTATTCTAATATCTAATATTTGTTAATTCTAGCATACAAGAATAATGGATATTAATAAAGGTAAATATAAAGGCATCTTCTCAACCAGCATCGAAACATACATAAAACGTTCGAAGTACGTTACCAGCGGACAAAAGTTATGTCTAGAATACGTACTCCACTGTACGTAGTACGTACACATCACATTTTTAGGATGTACATTTTCCACAATGCAGTATGTCCAGAGTACGTACAGGAATTACATACAATAGACGTACACATATTATAGCTAATTAGTATCATATATGTACATAAAACGAATACACCCCTAGTTGAAACAAAGTGATGACCGCAAACAATTATTTTTTCTCTCTTTTCCATATAATATCCTTGTCGTAATGGGGAAATCCGAGGCGAGGGTTCCATAAGGATTTTCGCAATCTGTATGTACAGATTCACTTTTTTCGATAGACAATAAACTAGATATAGGGTGGGTGTATGGTGTATCGAAATAATATAATGAATATATATATAATGCACATTAAAATATCTATGTGTTTTGTTATGACCGTCCCGCCCCCCTGAACTCCTTAGTCCTTACATACTTAGACTAATAACGGTATGAAAAAGGTGTAGTTGCCACCATCTCCTAACACCAATAAATATTGCACATTGAAATACACTTGGCCCACGATTTCGCTGTGGTACGATACATAGCTCAGACCAATAACGGTATGAAAAAGACGAAACTACCGCCATCTATCAATGTCAATATCAAAATAAACATATTTTGTACATCCAGAGCACGTACACAAAGTACGTTAAAATGAGTTTGTCCTAAGTACGTCCTTACTACTTATCGTAGAGTACGTACAACCAATATCCTTCACGGTACGTACTTATTTTATACATATTTTGTTTACTATCGGACAAGGACGTAACAACGTAAAAAGAGTCTTAAATGTACGTACACTGGACATATTCTGCTGTTTGGGATGCAAACTGCTATAGGTATTTTGAGATTTCGCCGTCTTTCATAAATTCGGGGTCCTCTCTCTTCAGCATTTTCTGATGCTTGGATTAAAAGCAAGTGAACAAACTGTGCAGCCATTTATTTAATGACGAAAAGTCTTACAAAACTAACTCGAAATCAAAATCACGAAATAATTGTAATACACCCATTGACATATTATGTGTCAATGGATACACCATACACTTTAAAACATATACAAAAGCAAGGTTATGTATGGCAAATACGCATTCGTATATGTGATTCACTTAAAATATCCCGCTCGCTGCAATTTCGAATGATACATACGCATGCGAACCAATTGCGAATGTTCAAAAATAGAAACCTTCGCATTTATAAACATTACGTATGCGTATCTCAACATTCAGCAGCTGAGAATAGGTCCCCAGACCCCTCTTGTTCTGGAATGAAATGATTTGAGATAAACCTTTCAGCCTCAATCAATTAATATTCACTTCCCTGCTTTTTCTTCTCATTTCTCTTCATGTCTCGGGAAATTTTCTTGTCGATTGAACTTTTTATTTGGTTTAAAATATCACAATGATATATTTGTAATATGATTTCTACAAAGGAAACCTTTTTTTATTTTTTATTTATTTTTGACTTCGATTAAGAGCTCACTGGATTGAATCATTATTAATTGAATCAATATTTATTCTGCATAAACATGAACATTTCAGGTGTCTCAAAAAATATGGACAAAATGTTAGATATTTCCATGAATTTCACAAAATGTAGAGGATTGAGGACAGAGGCAGCGGAGTTTCACCAATAATTGTTCACAAAATAATTGTGGCAGTATTAACATGGCGGCATGGGAAAATAGCAGACGGGGAACTTGTAGAATCAAAGTTGTATAATGTTGTTAGATTAGACAGAGATTTAAAAAAGGTTGGAAAATCTAGGGAGAGGGTTATAATAGCAGTACAGTAGAAATTTTTGATATTAACATAGATGATAGATTCATAGCTCAAAACTTTAAATTTTGCTGATACTACTTTTCGATTTATGATTCAGTATCGCTGTGTAATAATTTAGGAAATTTTCAAAATAAAACTCCAAACTTGGTAATTACCTCCACCGAAACGATAAGGTATCTCATGAACAGCAAATAGATATAAATATTGCATTGGATGGTTTCTATAAAAGATGTATTCTGTATTTGGAACAACCGTTTCTAAATACAAAATTTATGAAGATTCAAAAAATTTTCCTGAATGGTTAACTACGGACATAAAAAAACTGCTGAGGGAGAAATATAACCACCAAAATTAAAATTCACTTCTCACTATTATAACGAAGAGTAGATAGAATTGCGAAGAAAACTTGAGTCATTGATAAGCACGGAGTATAGAAAGTATTTGCGACAAGTTGGAGACAACTGTATAAACCCTCACTTCGTGGAATCTACTCATCATATTTATATCGAAACAATTGTCAATTTACTTGCAATTTGCCTATTTTTACAAATATATTGTGGAGTCATTTAAAAACGGTTAGTTTCATTTAAAACCATAAGTTGGAGACAGTTCAAGTAATAACATATATTTATTTCGGACGTATATTGATAACAATATTAGTTATTCTAACCAGGTAGGAGCTTTTATACTTGAGGATGGAGAAATTGTTGGAGGGGAAGCAGCAGAAAAGTTTCTATTTTTTTGTCGGTACATTGTTACGAAAAGTCTGATTATAATATTTTGTACAATCATTTAATTAATAATAATACTATTTCAATAACCAAAACCCAAAAATGCTGCTGGTTACGACGGACTGATTGAGGACACCTTTTTTGCATATTTTCAATGACATACTTACAAACGCACAATTTCCAGCAAAATGGATATTTTTAATAAACTCTTCTATACACAAATCTAGAGATAGGATTTAGGGTGAAAAATGACAGAGGTGTGTAGATTGTATCTGCTTCCCATAAGGTTTTTAAGTAGGTAATATATTTAAAGATTTATAATCATATGAACAACAGCATAGATTTACGTCGGAGCGCTCAATAAAAACAAATTTATTATTTTTTACAGAAGCGGTAAATCATACGTTCGAGGATTGATAATAACTGTCTTCTATATACGGATTTATGGAAAGCTTTCGATCAAGTCAAGCACGATCTATTGCTTGAAAAATTACACAGTTATGGAATGTCAAATAATTTGTTAATAAAACTATCTAGATAACAGAAATTTTGTACTAAAATATAATGGGAATGCATCTGGCAAATACCATTACTCGGAAGCTCCGCAAGTATGTAACCTTGGTCCACTGTTGTCAATTTTATCCAATAATGATCTTCCAGCTTATGTTTCGTACTTAGGGCCGGTTTTACAAGAGAGATTAATGCTAGGTATAGTTATTCTGGGAATAAAGTTATACCAAAATTTATACCTAGTTTAAAACTAGTTGGTTTTACGATGCTTTTTTACACCGGTATAGCAATTCTTACTCCAGGAACTGCTATACCGGTGTAAAAAAACGTATTACAGAAGCAAATCATAGTAGTACAGCATATAAGAAAAATAAGAGTTATGGTATTTGCCTAATGTGAGAATATTGTGACAATAATAATTTGAACGTATGATGAGTGTTATCTATTCTTGGCACATAGTACACGTAACTTTTTGAAGTAGATGTGTTTTGCAGATGGTTCTATAACATTTTGAGCTTGTTATCATTACCTCTGGAACCTCTGGGATATAAGTAGCATCTTTGTATCACAACTTTCTGAATATGTGTCGTGATCCGAGTGTTCACTCTCATTATCGGTATCACTATTAATATAATCACTATCAGTGTCAATATTCTCGGTTGGCTCTTCAACAGATTCGAGAAAGTCAAAAACACTGTCAGTTGTCGCCCTACTTCTGCCAATTCTTACGAAGTCATCAGCCATTCTGATATAGTAAATAGAATAATAATAACGCAGCTACTCTCGTGGGGTCAACTTAGACCCAAAATCAACAGCATGAGTGAACTATCAGACCTATTGTTCACTACTAAGAAGCATTCTAAAGTATGTACCCAAGTGGGAGAGTACATGGAATACAAAGGTCGTGTGCTGAACGTTCTACCAGGGGCGAACTAAAATTCAAGTGATTAGGTCAAATTTGACCCCACGATAGTAGTTAAGGGTTAAATAATGAATTGCATGTCTACATATATAGTAATTTATTGTGCTTAATCCCTTCCAAAGTTCCCTCATGTTGTTGTTCCCCATGTTGAAACTTATCAACAAGGCCAGGTTGAAACTTGTCAACAATATTAATAATGTTAACGAAATAGATTGGACGATGTCAATCAGACAATTTAAGAGCAGTGTATGAAAGTACAGTTCTAGGAATAAGTCGTCTGTGCCATGTTTCCAATTCTCTACATTACTCGACACAACGTTAGGAAAAAATGTATGTCCATATTATTGGGTTATAAGATCTGCTTGGAATGAATAAGAGAATAACTGAACCAATAGGGATCATACTTGTACCTTTTTTGGAGGTTTCTCCCCTTGAGACCATGTTGAAACTTGTGAACAATATAAATAATGTTGACGAAATAGATTGGACGATGTCAATCAGACAATTTGAGAGCAGTGTATGAAAGTACAGTTCTAGGAATTAGTCGTCTATGCCATGTTTCCAATTCTCTACATTACTCGACACAATGTTAGGAAAAAATGTATGTCCATATTATTGGGTTATAAGATCTGCTTGAAATGAATAAGAGAATAACTGAACCAATAGGGATCATACTTGTACCTTTTTTGGAGGTTTCCATAGCAAAGTATCGTTCCACAATTGATCAATATTCTTGTTGTCGAATAAGTGTGTCTGCGTTATTTTTACACTCTGTATAATTATGACTTAGACCATTGGAAAGCATTTTCCACGGACTTTCCAATGACGTATCACAAGTAGGTGGTGCCATTTGAATTTTTGTAGGTGGGGCATAGGAGGTTGATGGAGTTGCATCCCATTTATCCATTCCAGCTTCCCCTCTTCACC